>SNQJ01S0097478.1:0-14248 GCA_010110895.2 Picea sitchensis
CCATTTTTGGATTAGTCTTATGCTTTGTCTCTTGCATATTTCTTCCTTCTTGGGACCTTCATGACACGTATTTGTTGATAGGGTTTCCTTTCTCTTTGATTTCAATAGTTGTGACAAAATTGATGTCAATGTGTCCAAACTCTACTCAAATCGATCCAACATGTCCATGGTATCTTCTTCCTCTCCTCCTTCATAATGTTCCTCTAACATTCTTGGTGTTCTACTTCACTCTAGACCTGGAAACAACTATTGTCCTTTTCTTTTGTAATCATTGTTGTTACTTAACATACATATTGTTAGAATGTGCTCATTTTACCATAGATAATATCACTATTGTCACCCAACCATAGGCTAAAGCCACCCTCCAAGCACCTTGACCTTGACAGAGAGAAGAATCCTGGTAGCAATCCAATAGCGAAGCAAGGCTAATGCACCAAGAAAGAAGTAACCAAAGCTGATCGGAGAGTCCAACCCAAAAAGATAGAAGCAATAGACTTTAGAACTGGCAGCAACACCTTCTCCAAAACTTGTGCACAAGACTGCCAGACTGCAGTGTGCACAAGTGTCTCTCTACAATTATGAGAAGTGTGTGTAAAATGAGAATTGGTGCCCTGTATTTATACTGGCTCTTGCAGGCTACCTGGGCTAACTTCTCATTTTTGTTACTAATAAATTCATATTAATTATCTCTCTCAGTTGACATCTCTTCTAGGGTTTCATTCACTTATTTTCTTGCTTCCGAAATATTCTAATCTGGTCAAAGGGTCACAATGGAGGTTGATACCTCCCAAAGATACCATAATATCAACACTCCCTCCTAGATAAGAAGGTATAATTGATAATGGTATTGAGCACAAACATACCATTCAACTGATAGCATCACGAGCATTGTCATTATTATCGAATTGGATAATCTCCATGACAACTAGCACAATGTCAACTGATAGAACACAATTGTGTTTATCCATAGTAGTACACAACTACTCAAATCTTGACACATAGTCACAAACAGTGTAACATATCCACCACAATAGCATATCTCCACTGTCTAGACACATGCAGTCTCCATAACAATCATCAACCTGCACAGAAAAATATTTTTATGATATAAACTGAATCATCTGGTCCATTCTTTCACTCACATCTGTGAGATATGAAACAACATATTCCCTTAGAGTATAACATCAATGATGGACTATATGGACTATTATTCTCAAGCAAGGAAGAATAATTGTCCTAATTTCTGAGCCTGGACCATTCCCCACCCTGGGCCATTCCTCTGACACAAAACAAAGTGCAACTTAGAGAGAATGAGTTTTCCCTAGTGAATGCATGTCCCTGATTGCTGAACCTGGACCATTCACCTATATGGGCCATTCCTCCAGCACTAAACAAAGTGAAAACTGGAGAGAATAAATCTTCCTTAGGGAATGACTATCCAGACCATTTCCAAAGGAAAAGGCTATCCTACATCAACCTCCAAAATGGACCATTCTTCGAAACTGATCACAATTGTGAGCTTCAAAAGAATGATTGTCCAGGGAGGCGGACCAGTATTCTTCAATAAACCTCAAGAAGAGAGATTGTCCTAGACCATTCCCCATGTTAACCATAATGGGAAATCACTATCTATGGTACATCAGCAATCCATCGAACCATTTTCATTACGAAAAATGACCGTTCAATCTGGACCATTTTTCGAACTGGAAAATGCCTGACCGTCAAAAATCTTAACCACTTTCCAAAATGGAAAGAAACTGCCCAAGTTGGACCATTTTTCAAACTTGAAAATGACTGTCCTCAATAAAATGTCAGTGCTCCCTCCCAACCTGGAGAGTCATTTCTTCCCTTTCAACTAAGTGAGTTATTTCCACGATCCCCAATTTGTCTCGGAAATATGCAAACTTTATTCTGGATAGAGGCTTTGTCAGGATATTTGATGTCTGCTCATTTGTGGGGATATACTGGAGCTTTACTTCTCCTTCCTGGACTTTATCTCTAATAAAGTAGTATTTGATCTCAATATGTTTCAATCGTTCATGAAACACTGGGTGTTCTAATAGCCTTATACAACTCTGATTGTCATAGTGTATTATGGTCGAATCTGGAACTTGATCAAATAAATTGGAGATTATATTTCTCGGCCATATTGCTTATGTACATGCCTCACATGCTGCAATATATCCTTCTTCTGTTATGCTGAGTGTGACAGACTTTTGTTTCCTATTTCCCCAATATATCATAGTAGAGCCCAAGCTGAAACACATCCCTGAAGTACTCTTTCTATCTTCTGCACTTCCTACCCAATCTGAATCTGTGAATCCATGAAGTTGTATATCACTGGATGCGGTATATCTTAAACCATAGTTTAGTGTTCCATGAATATATCTTAGAACATGCCTTGCAGTTTTCCAATGCTCATGTCTAGGTTCCACCTGGAACTGGCTTAGTGTGTTCACGTCAAAGCAAATGTCTAGTCGAGTATTTACCAAATACATCAATGACCCAATCAATTGTCGATATAGTGATGGATCTGTTGGATTAGAATCTGAATCTCTTATTTTTCTTATATCTGTAGTCATAGGAGTGTCCATGGATTTGCAATCCATCATTCCAAACTTCTGAAGAATCTTTATTTCGTACTTTCCTTGTCCAAGGAATACTTCACCACGCTTCTGCCATACTTCTAGTCCCAAGTAATAATGCATGAGACCAAGATCTTTCATATCAAACTTAGAGGCTAGTTCATTTTTGCACTGGATGATGAGAGACACTTCACCTGTTAGGAATAGATCGTCAACATATAGTAGTAGAATCATAGGTGCATTGTTCACGACTTTGTAGTAAAGATTTGGATCTGCATGACTTTTGGAGAAACCAAGTCTAGTTAGATAGTTGTCTATTCTAGCATACGAAGCTCTTGGAGCTTGCTTGAGTCCATATAAATATTTATTTAGTCTGCAAACATGAGTGTCTCTGAAATGTACTTCAAAATCTTGAGTTTGTTCAATATATACTTCTTCTTTGATTGCTCCATTGAGGAAAGTTGTTTTTGCATCCATCTGATGTAAACTCCATCCCATGGAAGCGGCAAGAGATATGATAGCTCTAATGGAAGTATATCTAGAAACTGGAGAAAATGTTTCGTCATAGTCTTATCCCTCCTTCTGGGAGAACCCTCTATCTACGAACCTTGCTTTATATTTATCCACGCTTCCGTCTGTTGCATGTTTGATATTATATACCCATTTTGAAGTTACTACTGATTTTTCTTTAGGTCTAGGCACAATTTCCCATACATCATTTTTCATGATGGATTCGTGTTCTTCCATCATAGCCTCTTTCCATTGTTTCTTCTGAACTGCCTCTTCAAACGTGGTAGGTTCTTCATCTAGAAGCTTTGTCATACATGTTGCATATCTTGAGAATCTTTTGGGATTCTTACTCTTTCTGAAGGTCCCATCTCGGGCCTTGAGTATTTCTACTTCCTATAAGGTAGCTTCAAGCCAAGCTAGTTGTTTCTTGGTCTTAAGTACGGTGTATGAATCAATGGTCTCACATGGTTTCATCAGATGATCAAATTGTTCTTTTTCTTCATTTTTATTTTCAAGAAGACATGTGCCTTCTTTAATAGACTCTTCATACTCTTCTTCTTCTACAGTTTCTTCTATGGATTTCTTAAAATCCATCTTTTCATTGAAGGTCACATCTCTGCTGACTTCAATCTTATGTTGTTCTGGGATATAGATTTTGTAATCCTTGGATGATTCGCTATATCCCACGAATATGCCCTTCTTTCCTGAGGGTTCTAATGTGAGAGTAAACAGGACATCCAAATATTCTTAGGTTTTCCACATTAGGTTTCTTACTTGAGAAGGCTTCTTCTAGAGTCATATCCTTCAATATGTAGTGAGAACTTCTGTTCTGAACATATATTGTTGGCATGGCTACTTCTCCCCACAAGAACATGGATACACCTTGATTGTTTAGTAGTGCCTTCATGGTTTCTTCAATAGATTTGTTCTTCCTTTCTGCGACACCATTTTGTTAAGGATTACGAGGAACAATCATCTCCCTCCTAATCCCTGTTGGTTTGCAGAATGCAACGAATTTCTTTGATGTGTATTCTCCTCCATTATCTGTTCTCAAGGTCTTGATTTTCTTGTTCGTGAGGTTATCTATCTCTTCTTTGAATTCTTGAAACTTGTTGAATACTTCATCCTTTGTCTTCAGAAGATATAACCAAGTCTTTCTTGAGTAATCATCTATGAAGATTCATAGTAAAGAGAACCTCCTAGATATTTGACTGGCATCGGACCGCAAACATATGAGTGTATAAGATATAGAATCTCCTTAGATCTATTGTAGTTGCTTGGGAATGGTTTCTTGATATTCTTTCCAAGAGCACATCCTTTGCAAATTCCTTCATGTGTAGACTGCAATTCTAGTATTCCTTCAACCATCTTTTTTAGAAAAGATAATGCTTGATAGTTAATATGAGCATACCTTTTGTGCCAAAGTTCATTGGGATTGACTTCATCATGTACAAGAGCTTCTTCATTTTGTTCTAGTAGTCTATATAGATTTCCTTCACAGGTTCCAATAACCCTAACATTCTCTATGCTCGAGTCTTTATGCCAAGATAACATTTTTCTATCTACAAATGCTATTATGTTTCCTTTGTCTTCTAGGAAATATATGGATACAAGATTCTTTTCTAAACCAGGTACATATAAGACATTGTGCAAATGAACATTGTTACCTATTTTCAACTTGACGGAGGCTTGTCCAAATCCTTCGAATGGGTAAGTGATTTTGTCTCCAATATCTACCTTGTACGATGTCTTCTTATCATTTAGATTTGAGTTTCTAGCTTGATCTCCCGTCATATGCCTAGAATCTCCACTATAAATTATCCACATGTCATCTTCAATCATTCCTGTGAGTGTTGAGTAGTGTAGATGACTAGTCTTTTCTCTCATGACTTCGGTTGACTGGTGACTTGTCATGCCTTGATCCAAAACTTCAACTTTGAATTTTTTTCCTTTTGAGACTTCCAAGAGATGCATTGGACTAAGTCACACTTGAATATCTTCTTCTTGAATGAGATGTTCCATCACAAGGTGTTGGATCGAGGTTTTAGGGTTTCTACAACTGCTCCTACTAGTAACCCTGGAAACAGTGTCTTGGAAGTTGCTCCTGCTAGTAAACCCTAGCGGAAGTTCTTCAACGAGCTTAGTATCCTAATGGTTATGATTCCTTACAGTGGTTAGACTGAATGAAGGAGGTGTGGGCCCATAACCTGTTAGAATGTGTTCGTTTTACCATAGACAATATCACTATTGTCACCCAACCATAGGCCAAAGCCACCCTCCAAGAACCTTGACCTTGATAGAGAGAAGAATCCTAGTACCAATGCAATAGCCAAGAAAGGCTAATGAACCAAGAAAGAAGTAATCAAATATTCTCAGAGAATCCAACCCAAAAATATAGAAGCAATAGGCTTCAAAACTGGCAGCAACACCTTCTCCAGAACTTGCGCACAAGTGCCTCTCTGGAATTCTGAGAAGTGTGTGTAAAATGAGAATTGGTGCCCTGTATTTATACTGGATCTGGTAGGCTACTTGGGTCGACTTCTCATTCTGGGTACTAATTAATTCATATTAATTATCTCTCTCAATTGACATCTCTTCTAGGGTTTCATTCAGTTCTTTTCTTGCTTCTAGAATATTCTAATCTCGTCAAAGGGTCACACTGGAGGTTGATACCTACCGAAGCTACCATAATATCAACACATGTATCAATAAATACATTCAAACTTTGGCTATGTTGGCATAGGGGCAGACCCAGGGTTCAACGCTACAACAACGCACCAACAAAACCCTAACTACCTGCTCTTTCATAAACACCTGCGAAGCAGATGAAGTCTCACCCGAGGTAGAGGAAGGGGTGGTTGTAGGACTCAGATGTCTACAACCTTAGCTGGGACACAGATCTATGATTATAACACTTAATAGATCACTTAGCACCATTATCTCATCATTATTTACCTAATATCTACTTCATCGATAAAACAGAGCATCACAACATTCACCCTAATCTAATGTATTTAAGCATTTAGCATAAAGAAATGGATCAAATCTAGAAGATTTAAGCACTAAGCACATTCACCTATATTAGATCTAACATCCAGATTCATCATAAGCACAAAGCATAAATAGATCTATCTATCTATCTATATCAAGCACTTAGTAGATAACACATCAAAACATCGCACAGAGCAGAATAACACAGTATTTACGTGGTTCACCCCCACCCTGGGGCTACGTCCACCAACTCTTCTTCTTTATTAGATTCTTCAATAGGTTACATGCACAGAGCCTTAAATCCCTACTCCGCATAGGACAGGAGATATTCACAGCTTGCTAGATCCTTCTTCCTTGCGTTACAACACAAAGCCCTTCACAGTATTGTTACAACCACTTGCACCTAGCTCTACAAGTCTCTCACAGTTTTCACAAAGAATTTATAAACCACACTTGCACTTAGCATTTATATTATCAACCTTACATCACATAGACGTCGCTCCTTACATTTCCTACAAACCTATTTATACTTTACATGTCGCTCCTTAAATTTCCTACAAATCTATTTATACTTCACATCACATAGATGTCGCTCCTTACATTTCCTACAAATCTATTTATACTTTACAAAATAGACCTAAACATGGGTAAACCCATGGGCCAACATCCCATACCCATTACATATTCCCAAATCCCAAAAAGGACCCAAAAAGGGGTCGAGATCCTGCGATCTCTGCTTTGTCTTGAGCTCCATCTTCAACATGCTATCGAGGTCCCAAAATAGGTCAAACTTGACAAAGGATCTCTCAAAACTTGGTCAAGGGCTAACAAGCCCCCAACACTCACCTGTGACTCATATCGAGTCAGTCTAGTCTGGCTAGTTATGCTTTGAACGCCTCGAGCTTGGCTCGAGATGCTTCGACTTGTTGTTGTGCTATGACTTCTTGTTCAACGAACTCTTGGATGGTTGCATCGTTGATAGGTCCCTTTAGACGTTGTTCAGCTGTAGTGACAACCTGCTCTAACTCTGCTCCTTGGCCTTCTACTTCTATAAACAATTGATAGGCCTTATCTTGCACAGGTTGGAGTTTCTAAGTTACCTCCACAACTTTGCTCCGAATAGTACGGATTTGTTGTTGTGCAGTGCGTTTCTCTTGCGGTACTTCATTCTTTCCATAGCTGACAAAGACTTCAGCTATGCCTGTATCTTTTCGTCTTGATACTTCGCCTCTTGGAGTTGCGACTCCAGTGCCTTCAGTTTCGGACTCTCTGTGAGTTGTTCCTAGGTCTGGGCACTGCGATCAGTGAGTTGCTTACATTCCAAGGTAAGAGCCTTTAGCCTTTCAACTGCACTCATGGAAGTTGCTTCCCTTTGGTTTCTTACATCTTGTGGGGTTTCAGGTACAGTGCATAGCTCCAAATCTGTTATGCGTTGTTGTAGCTGTTGGATCACTTCTTCAAGTTGCGCTACTTGTTGTGGAACTCGATCTTAGGCCTTTACTTCTACGACTGTTACAGAGCGAAGTGATATGTTGACCATTTCCTTTAGTTCGAGTTTCTCTGCGAGCAATTGTTCCTTTTCTTGTTGTAGCTTTTCTTTTTCTTCGTCAAACCTCATTTGGAGAGCAAGATTTTCCCATTCTGCAGAACTGTGTTTCTCTACTAGTACCCCTTGTACTTGTGTCAAAGCCTGGGTGGATTGCGTTGTTTCTTCCTCTGCTCGTCGAAGATGATCTTCGACTGTATCAGCTAAGCAATGGAGTTGAGCTCGCTCATCTCCTAATTTTGGCTCTCCCGGTGCAGTGGAGACTACATGGTTGGACTATAGGGCTTGTTGTACCCCTATGAGTTCAGTCTCAATTCGATCATACATATCCTCTTGCTTTTCTTCTTGTTTCTCTGTTATTTCCAGTGAAGCATCTTGCAGGGATGCTATGAAGAAGTCGAATTCATCGAAGGTGAGGACGATCTGCATCTTAGTCATGGTGTCCTTCTCTTTATTTCGGGAGGAAGGTTTCAGAGGCAAACCTTTTCTCTTCTTCAGGGGATCAACCTCGTCTCCTTGCTTCTGTTCAACTTCTTTGGCATCTAACGCTTTTCCATCACTGCCTTTCTTTGGTGATATGGAAGCGGTCTTCACGGATGCACTGTATAATTCTTGGACCTCTTTGGTCTTCTTTGTTCTTCTTGGTTCGAGTGTATCATGCGTTGTTTCTGGGTTGTCGATGTTAGATATCTCTGCAGGGTCTACTAGAATAAGGAGGTCCATCGACCAATCCTTAGTGATCTCCTCCAAGTCCTACTCCATCAGCTTGTAGTAGGACTAAAGTTGTTGCTTGTGTTCATCAACACGCGATGTGATGTAAGTAAAATGTCGAACTGTGTTGAACTTCATCAGAGGCCTGAACCGGTGTAGAGCATTTGGATTCATGTGAGGCTTGGACTGTATGGCTACCTTCAGTTGATTGTAGTAGGTGTGAAAAAAAACATTTGACTACCATTGTTTATTCATGTTGCTTTAGTACCATAATGTATTGAACTTCGCGGCCAGTGGTTCAAAAGGCTCGATCTCCAGGAAGTTCGTACCTTCCGGCATCTCCTAGGCAATAAAATCTATAAGGATCAAGAGCCAGCTGAAATGAAATTCGTATCCTTGATCCTTTTCTTCTTTGCAGTTGAGTTCCAACTGGTTCACCAAGTACTTCGCCCAGTTCATCTGAAGGCCTTCCACACTTCCCTGAGAGGTCGACTACAAAATCGGTGACTTGGGTAGGTTGGTTCTTTCGAACTAACTTCCCTGCAATCAACTGACAGAAAAGGTGCACTACACCACTCTGTATAAAAGCTACTTTGTAGCCTCCCTTTCCCTTCTCGACATCGCCATAAGTGTCCTTGATCTGTTGTGCTAGAGCGTGATCCATGGATTTTCCAAGGTAAAACTCCTGTGGATCAGGTCCTTGCATACTCAACCCCATGATCCGATTGATCGGCGTCGGATCAATTGTTCTACAGTGGTTTAGCCACAAATAACCGCTATGGTAACAATACAACAACAACTTGACACATGCATTCACCTCCTGGTGTCTTTCGAAGTGGGGAATCTTCATGACATTGAGCAGGGTGGACTGCACGAGGTTATGGGTCCATTGTTGAGGGGTGATCTTTGAATTCTTCCCCTTAGTTCTAGTCAGTTATTTATGTGGGGAGAGTATGTTATAGACTTTACAATCTTTGAGGTTGAAGTCACTAAACTTCAACGCTCCAATCTTATCTTGGTCTGGTTGTACTGCAGGTATCACCTTTGGGAGGTACGCCGTAACCAAGGTGTATTCGAAATATCTGGGCACGTTGTCTTGATTTACTGCGTTGCTCAAGGGTGGAATATAGGTAGGTAATATGGTCGGGATCAATTTAGCATTTGCTAGATCATCCATGTGCTTCGTTCACTTTTCATCAGATGGTTGGGATGGTCCGGCTCCGCGAGCAGTGGACGGAGAGGCTCGCGGTCCTCTTGTCAACGATGCTTGTACACCTATAGACATCGACATGACCCTTTCAGTCATGAGGTCGATCAGAACTTCTTCAACAACTTTCTCTACAGCACTCAACTCGTCTGAAATACACGCTCGGGGTTAACAATCTTGGGTTCGGGGGGTAACTTAGACACAGTAATGAGATAGAGAGAAAGAGCACAATGATCACTATAAAATCAACTTAGTCTGTGGGCTCAAATTATCAGTTAGAAAAAGTGTTCTCAGTGCATGGCACAATGGTATAAATAGGTAACTCGGCAACGGGTCACTTGCAACGAGTATGAAGCCTTCATTAACTTTGTTATGTCTATTATGGCGCGATCCCAATGGTCGGATGGCAAGTTGTCTGTCCATAAATGTATTTATGCCCGTTCAGAGCGTTGGTCTAATGGTTATAATGTCCCCAACAGCTATATTGCTTCACCATGGCGAAGTGCCATGTGTCGTTGTTCTAATATCCCGACGAAGCTCCAATTTTGCAAATTTTTCTTCTGCGAGGCTTCCTCTGGAACCTTCTGCAACCTGTTGATCTTAGCTTGCTTCTTACTTAGTTTTCTAGCCTTCTTCCCAGGGAACTTTGTCTCGATATGCCTTTTTCCATTATGATTCTTATCTTCTTTTGACATAGTGACTTCGCGTTGTTGAGATCCTTTCCTAAGATTCGCAGGTGATCCTTCTTTTTTATCTAGAATAGGTACTTCAATTTTCAGTGGTTCTTCTAGTGTTCTTGCAACTTTGACATCCAGGTCTCTGGTGTTAAATGGCTTTGCTCTGTTCTTTTATTCTTTGATCAAGTGTACGATCCTTCTAGTCATGAATTATTTTAACTCTTGCTTCTTCTATTCTAAAACTTCCTCTTCTTCTTTCCTTTTGGCCTGATCTCTTTCAATCCAAGGTTTTCCTAGTAGCATGGTAAATGGGGCATTGTTCTCAATAAATTTAATAATCTCAAAATATTCCTCTTTTGAAGTTCCATTGGCATTCATAGGTATCTGGGTGAGCTTTCCACATAGGTTTATCATCTTTCCTTTGAATAGTCTTATTCCTCCCAATGAAGGAATCATGGAAGGCCTCCCTATACCTTCCCAATTTCTCTCTGTCATGATATTCAGTTTTGTTTCCTCATCTAGAACACAATCAATGTCGAAGTCTCCTATTCTTGCTTCAAGGCATTCTTTTTCTTTGAAGATCTATGATAATATCACATGTCGATGGTGATTCAGGGTTTCTCTTATCTGTAGCAATACTTTCTCTGATTCTTCATGGGATTCTGTCATAATCTTAGTTTATGGATCTGCCTTAGGGTTTTCTTGTCTCATGTTCATTCCTTCAAGTTTAGCAATCATTCTAGGACAATCCAATACTTCATGGTCCATGGCTTTACAACAAAGACAATTGGGTCTTCTCCCAGGGCATTCCTTAGCAAGATGTCCCAATCTTCTGCAATTGTAACAGAGGGTTAATCCTCTCTTTCTTTTAAATGTTCCCCAACCTTTCTTTACTGTGCACTAGGATCATGGTAGCTAACCTGCAAACATTTCTTTCTAGGATCCTGCATACACTTATTAGTCCAAATATCCTTTCTATGCATAGGTATAGCATATTTTTCACTATTCTTATCAAATTTATTCATATCAAATCATCTTTCATCTATTAATACCCTAGTTTTCAAGCCAGGATAGAATCTGTCAAACATACCTAGATCCATACTTTTGAAACAGAACTTTCCACTAATCTTACTTCTACAAAGCAAAAATCCTTCAGATCTATAACTTTCCACTATTCTTACCTTTATCAGAGCACAGAGCTTTCAGATATTACCTCTTTTAAACAAGAATTCTCACTTTTACCTTTCTCAGAACACAAAGCTTTCAGATCTCACCTCTTTTCTACAAATTGGACTTCTTTTCCTTAGCACAGAGCTTGTCAAACTAAGTAGAGTATTGTTCACTAGAGAAATAGATCTACACACAGAGCTTTCACAATGTCAGGTCGGATCTTTGCACAAAGCTTCTTCTTCCTCAGTTCCCAGCAATCATAGTTTCAGGTTGTATTTTTTCACAAAGCTTCTTCTTCCTCGGATCCCAGTAATCACATTTTCAGGTCCCGACAACAGAACCATTTGTTGGCACAGGGGCAGACCCAGGTTTCAACGCTACAACAACGCACCAACAAAACCCTAACTACCATCCCTTTCAGCAACACCTACGAAGCAAATGAAGTCTCACCCGAGGTAGAGGCGGGGGTGGTTGCAGTACGCAGGTGTCTGCAAACTTATCTGGGACACAGATCTGTGATTATAACACTTAATAGAGTACTTAGCACCGTTAGCTCATCAGTATTTACCTAATATCTACTTCACCGATAAAACAGGGCATCGCAACATTCACCCTGATCTAATATATTTAAGCATTTAGCATAAAGAAATGGATCAGATCTAGCATATTTAAGCACTAAGCACATTCACCTATATTATATCTAACATGCATATTCATCATAAGCACAAAGCATAAACAGATCTATCTATCTATCTATCTATATCAAGCACTTAGCAGATAACACATAAACACATCAAAACATCGCACAGAGCAGAATAACATAGTATTTGCGTGGCTCACCCCCACCCTTGGGCTACATCCACCAACTCTTCTTCTTTATTAGATTATTCAACATGTTACATGCACAAATCCTTAAATCCCTACTCCGCATAGGATAGGAGATCTGCGCAGCTTGCTAGATCCTTCTTCCTTGCGTTACAGTACAAAGCCCTTCACAGTCTTGTTACAACCACTTTCACCTAGCTCTGCAAGTCTCTCATAGTTTCCACGAAGCATTTATAAACCACACTTTCACTTAGCATATAGCGTATTGGCCTTACATCACATAGATGTCGCTCCTTACATTGCCTAGACATCTATTTATACTTTACAAAATAGGCCTAAACATGGGTAAACCCATGGTTCGACATCCCATACCCATTACATATTCCCAAATCCCAAAAAGGACCCAAAAAGGGGTCGATATCCCGCGATCCCTGCTTCGTCTTGCGCTCCATCTTTGACAGGCTATCGAAGTCCCAAAATAGGTCAAACTTGACCAAGGATCTCCCAAAACTTGGTCAATGGATAACAGGATATGATACCATATGATCCGTAAACAGAAGGCTTATAACCGTTTAGTCTCACCAACACGGAACCCTTCTATTGCAACGTTAATTTATGCTATCTTTTGATAACTGGAAATACTCAACCAATCATGTATAGTCGACCACATGAAGCAGAAGTCGACTACTAGAAGTCAAATAAGAGAATTAGGTTAGAAGAAAGCAACTCGAGTTGGAAAACTAAATCAGGAGAGAGGCAAGTTGAGCTGAAATCCAAGCAAGTCGACCAAGTGAGTCAAACCAACTAAAAGAGACCTCGGTCAAAGTGTGGGAATATTGGGTCAACTATGGATGGTTGTCGGTCGAATGAAAAAGGGAAAATCGACCAAGAAAGAACCCCATCATAAATGGGTCGACCTGAGATTAAGATAAATAGTGAAAGGGCAGATTCGATGACCAGACGTAAAGGGAGGATTTCTAAGCACTTCGATCCCTTTTCAATTTTATCGATTCACCAACCTAAGTCAAATTTACATAATACATTCTAGTCATAGGGATTAAAATCGGGATGTTACATGACACCTCACCATAAGAACAATATCATCAACATGAAGAAAGATGGTGACTTTTTGAGCTAAAGCAGTGTCAACGCAACTTGCTTCTTTCAAGCATGCTTTTAACTTGTCAATGTAAATGCCAAAAAGGGTAGGGCACCGATGATCAAATTTGAAGGGTTGGTCCTAATTTCAGTGAGAAGAGTATATATTCATGCAACACTTCCACTATGGAAGGTTTACAAAACAATTACATTTCAATAGACAACAAAAAGTTAATCTTACACTTCATTAAAAAATGTGTTAAATAAAATATTACATTTTCAATCAAATTTATTTGTATTAAAGAAATAGTTACATGAAAATATCAAAATTATAACAACATCAAATAGATCTATCAAAAAAAAACGTTTGGAAACTAATGGATTGTTATTTATACCTTCATATACAATTCCTAACAATTGTAAGTGACTACTTAGTGTATGATCTCATCATAGCAAGTAGCAAATATAAAATCAACATATGGATTTCAAGGTGATAATATGAATCATGATCTGGGATTTTACATTGGTATGTAGTGGACTATAATCAATTGGATTTGGATACAACAAAAGTTGAGGAAGAAAAACTGCAAATACATTTATGAGATCTGAAATGAAAATAACCATATTAGAGAAATGAAATATTAGAAAAAACACATTATGTTTTCTCTAACATTACCCCCACCCAGATACCACCCAGATATTTGTGGAACTCTATATTAAGATGTGGACCAATCTAAGAAAAATCTTATTATTTTGCAGATTCACATAGTTAATTTTTGTTTTTATTTTTGTCGATAAATTTATAACAAAATATTAAAACAATAAAATGTTGTATCTATATGTAGATTAAATTTCTCAATTTTCAAATTAAGATTTCACTTTAAGCCAAATCTTGATAAAACAACAAAATGCATTATAAAATTATTTC
>SNQJ01S0097478.1:29332-43812 GCA_010110895.2 Picea sitchensis
AACTTATATTGAAAAAGTAAATTCATATTAACAATTTCTTGTCACAAATATCTTTACCTTATGCAACTTTTTTTGAAAAAGTAAAGTAAAAGTTATTCCTTCATTCTTGTTGGTTTTATCATTTTTTTAATAAAAAGAAAGTTAGCTCTTTTACTTTATCGAGTGAAAGTAAGGTTGGAATAATATTATTTTCACCATCATAAAATGTAAAGTATAAGACAGTATATACAAAGCCGTCTTTCTTCTATCTCGGTAATTTATTTAAATTTTTATTTTCATTCTAATTTAGGTTACCCCGATTAATATGAACTTTCATTCCCATTTTAATAGAGAATGCACATATATCAATATCAATTGGATCCATGAAATACACATAATATATCAAATGGATTCATGAAATATAAATGTAAGTAATTTAGGCAAAAATAAATACAAACACTTTTTTATATTCAATTTTTTATTAATTAAATTAGTTAGTGAGGAGTTATTTGCCACCCAATTATAGGAATTAGTGGGATTCTACTCCAATTTAAGCCATGATATACCCCAATCCCTCCCCTCCAATGCTCTGCATGTACTGAGAATTTGATTCATTGAGAGTAGTAGACTATTGGATCAATTAAATGAAGCTCTTGGCACATATACAAGGTTGCAGATTTTGCAGGTTACTCTATTCATTGTGAACATTGCAGTAATGGTTCTCCTTTGAGGATCAACCTATTCGCCTCTCCTAACAACAACAATCACCAAATTACATTAGACTCTTATTAGCCTTATGTCCTAGAGATTCTCTTCTAGGTTAAGAGCACGTTAAGAAAAATCAAAGTTGTAACTAGACAAATTACTCCATAACTAGGGAGAGGAAGAATCTCAATAGAAGGAGATTAAAGAAGAAGAATGGAATAAGTGAGCATCCCAAAAAATTCACACATTATGTACTTTCCCATGCATGAGGTCTATAGTAATATAATGGACCTATTTAAAGGACAACTTAAGTCAATGGTTTGTAGAGGAGCATTTAATAAAGCATTGGCAACAAGGTAAAGATCCTTTCCCATGCACGAGGTCTATAGTAATATAATGGACCTATTTAAAGGACAACTTAAGTCAATGGTTTGTAGAGGAGCATTTAATAAAGCATTGGCAACAAGGTAAAGATCCTAAAAGACATGGACAATATTATTAAATGAGTTATTCTTACAAATGACCTCATTTCTTCCCAAATTGCAATATTATAGATCTTGTTGCTCCTTAACAACTTTTTAGTGGATATTTTGTCTTGTCTAGCAAAGTGGATATTTTGTCTAGCAAACAAGGATATCCTCCAATATTTGATGGTTTAGCCTAATCATATTACAATAATATTCATAATGTAAATATAATATTATTATATTTTCTTTTTTACATATATTTACATAACTTAATCAAACTAAGATAATATCCAAAAACATAACATCCACACCATAATCCTAATCCATTATTTAAACTCACAAACCTTTCACTTAAACTCAAGACTAGAAATATGTACAATATACTTGACACACAGAATCATTATAATTCAACGCATTGACTTTACATCAATATAATAAATCACATCCTTACAACATCCACACGATTAAATTCAATAAATCACATCCTTGAACATCCACACGATTAAATTCAACATAGTTAGTTTATAAGATAGATTTACCAAAATATTACAATTATTTACATCATCGAAAAATATTAAAGATTTGTATTAATACTATAATATTGTTATGCACCCACATAAACATATTGTAATTGACATTTGATATAGCTCAATAATCCATCCACGCGCTTAACAAAAATTGTACCGGTGCTTTCCGATAAAGTAGAAATCGCCGTTGCCGGGGATGGAACCCGGGTCACCCGCGTGACAGGCAGGAATACTTACCACTATAGTACAACGACTGTCTATATTAATGGGCGGGCTTTAGCATAATGTTTATAGACTCAAGTAAGAGAATTTGGTTTAAGATAAAAGTATAAGTTCGTTTTTTAATACCAATAAACTTAGTCTCCTGGTTGCAGTGAAGGGAAGGGACGCGACGTGTCTCACTTGAATTCAAATGAGAGAATCGAATACATACCCGCGCTTCTTCTAACACCGGTTGCTACTAACCTCATCCTCGGTTAATTTATCTATAATTGATACAGTGTGAAGCAGTTTCAACCAACAAATGTCAAGATGGCCGAGTTGGTCTAAGGCGCCAGTTTCAGGTACTGGTCCGAAAGGGCATGGGTTCAAATCCCATTCTTGATAGCTTTTTTAGATATTGGAATTTTTTCCATGCAAGTTATATTTGGAATAATATTGATGATTAATAGGTAATGATGAATAATATTGACGATTAATAGGTTTTGGAATAATATTGACGATTAATAGATTAATAGGTATTGGAATAATATTGATGATTAATACGTAATGATGGTTGTTTATATATATTTCACAACACAATTAAATTATGAGAGGTTATGATACTTTTAGAAGATTAGGTATTATTTAATAGGTATTGGAATAATACAAGTTATATTTGGAATAATATTGATGATTAATAGGTAATGATGAATAATATTGACGATTAATAGGTTTTGGAATAATATTGACGATTAATAGGTATTGTAATAATATTGATCATTAATACGTAATGATGGTTGCTTACATATATTTGACAACACAATTAAATTATGAGAGGTTATAATACTTTTAGAAGATTATTGATGATTAAAAAGGTAGGGGACATGAGACATCCCTAGAAGCTATCATTCCACCATGGGCTCCTTAGTTATGCTTAGGACCATCATAAAGGAATGTCATAATAATAAAATAGAAGCTATCATTCCACCATGGGCTCCTTAGTTATGCTTAGGACCATCACAAATGAATGTCATAATAATAAAACCAATATCCTGTATTACTTCATCGACTTTAGCAAAGAATTCTATACAATGTCTATAATTAACTTTTGGAATAGATTAGAAGAGTTAAAGGTTTCATTGGAGTTGAGAGTTACCACAATACAGTTGTGTAAAGAATTAACCTTTGGAATAGATTAAAAGAGTTAAAGGTTTCATTGGAGTTGAGAGTTACCACAATACGATTGTGTAAGAATGTTATTGCTAAGCTCAGAATCACTGAGGGTTGGTTGGAAGAGATTAATTGTAATATAGGGGTTAAGCAAGGATGTCTCATGTCCCCTACAGGGTTCAAAATTGAACACGTCACAACCCGCCAATGACCTTCGAACACGTCTCATAAGTATCATCGAATTTTTGTCCGTCAAAATAAATGCCATTTTTTGGTTTTCCCCATTTTCTGAGAAATGTAAAACAAAATTCAAAATTTATTATGAAGGGTGGATTTTTAAAATCCCCATCATGCTAATTTTGAGTTCCGTGGTAATTTGGATTCATAGTATTAATAGTGCGTGCCATGAGTCCGTGGACAGTGAAACCACCGTCACTACTTCTCTTCCTTAGGGCTTGCAAGTTGTGTTCACCTAACCAGTACTGTCTACGATCCATCTCACAATTGTTTTGCATTTAATAGATATAAATGGGAAAGGTGGCCATAAATGTTTTGTTGACTTTGCAGCTTAACATTTCGATATTGCAAGCACAATGACTCCCCAGCGTAACGTTTCAATATTGCAAAGACAGTGGACCAGATTCACGCGTTTCCATTTTCACCGGATGAAGAATCCCAATCCAGGCTTCAGGGTGGATGCCAGTTATTTCAAGGGTTATATATGGCTTGGCCTCTGCCACAAGCCAGAAGGAATATCAAGAAGTGAGTATTTCATTCCTTCATTTTAGAATGATTCAAATTTCGTTTTTTGATTCATGGATACTTCATTCCTTCATTTTAGAGTTGATTCAAATTCCATTTTTTGAATTCGTATGGTTTTCTATTTCTACTCATCTCTAAAATGGGTTATTGATGTTCACAAATCTATCTTGCAACTACGATCAGAGCTAAATTGAGTTTTTTTTTGTTTTCTAGGATCTCTCTGTAATGATGACAAAACCTGTTGATATGGACAATTCCACTATCATCCAACATTAGTCTTGTTGACGATGAATCCATGGGTATAGCAAACATAGATATTTCCCGTTCAAATTCGGAGCTAAAAGTGGAATTGAAGATGCTAGTGCATCTTATAGTAAATGATGATGACTGAAGAATTGAGGTATCAGGACCACTGCAGGACTGAGGTATTGGATGAGCTTTCTGACATTCTCTCCACCCTCAATAACCGATTGTTTTCTCTGCCCCATCTCTTAAAATCTCATCAAAGATCCCATTGCAAGCTCATCAAAGATCTCGTCTTGTTGGTTGTGATAGGTAACCTTCGTGATGGCATTGACAATAGTTTGAGATTAATTTTGTGAATAGGATGATGAGATTAGTTTCCATTTTCATAGATGTATCTTTTTAGTTAATTTGTTTTAATATTTTGTCTATATGTTCTAAAATATTATAATTATGATATTTTATTTTTACTTTTAAGAATAACTTATAAATATTTAAAATCCAATATATTTATAAACAAAACATTTAATTGTTTCAATATTTTGTTTATTATGAAATTTAGATTTGAGAATTGAAATTTAATGTGTAAATTAAAATAGTATTTTATCCCAAGGAAGAATTTTTATATAAACTAAGTGTTAGGTTTTTTTTTATAAATAAATAATTTATTTTGTTAGGGAAATAATTTTATAATGCATTTTGTTGTTTTATCAAGATTTGGCTTAAAGTGAAATCTTAATTTGAAAATTGAGAAATTTAATCTACATATAGATACAACATTTTATTGTTTTAATATTTTGTTATAAATTTATCGACAAAAACAAAAACAAAAATTAACTATGTGAATTTGCAAAATAATAAGGTTTTTCTTAGATTGGTCGACATCTTAATATAGAGTTCCACAAATATCTGGGTGGTATCTGGGTGGGGGTAATGTTAGAGAAAACATAATGTGTTTTTTCTAATATTTCATTTCTCTGATATGGTTATTTTCATTTTAGATCTCATAAATGTATTTGAAGTTTTTCTTCCTCAACTTTTGTTGTATCCAAATCCAATTGATTATAGTCCACTACATACCAATGTAAAATCCCAGATCATGATTCATATTATCACGTTGAAATCCATATGTTGATTTTATATTTGCTACTTACTATGATGAGATCATACACTGAGTAGTCACTTACAATTGAAAATGTAATATTTTATTTAACACATTTTTTAATGAAGTGTAAGATTAACTTTTTGTTGTCTATTGAAATGTAATTGTTTTGTAAACCTTCCATAGTGGAAGTGTTGCATGAATATATACTCTTCTCACTGAAATTAGGACCAACCCTTCAAATTTGATCACCGGTCCCCTACCCTTTTTTGCATTTACAATGACAAGTTAAAAGCATGCTTGAAAGAAGAAAGTTGTGTTGACACTGCTTTAGCTCAAAAAGTCACCATCTTTCTTCATGTTGATGATATTGTTCTTATGGTGAGGTGTCATGTAACATCCCGATTTTAATCCCTATGACTAAAATGTATTATGTAAATTTGACTTAGGTTGGTGAATCAATAAAATTGAAAAGGGATTGAAGTGCTTAGAAATCCTCCCTTTATGTCTAGTCATCGAATCTGCCCTTTAACTATTTATCTTAATCTCAGGTCGACCCATTTATGATGGGGTTCTTTCTTGGTCGATTTTCCCTTTTTCATTCGACCGACAACCATCCATAGTTGACCCAATATTCCCACACTTTGACTGAGGTCTCTTTTAGTTGGTTTGACTCACTTGGTCGACTTGCTTGGATTTCAACTCAACTTGCCTCTCTCCTGATTTAGTTTTCCAACTCAACTTTCTTTCTTCTAACTTAATTCTCTTATTTGACTTCTAGTAGTCGACTTCTGCTTCATGTGGTCGACTATACATGATTGGTTGAGTATTTCCAGTTATCAAAAGATAGCATAAATTAATGTTGCAACATAAGGGTTCCGTGTTGGTGAGACTAAACGGTTATAATCCTTCTGTTTACGGATCATATGGTATCATATCCTGTTATCCATTGACCAAGTTTTGGGAGATCCTTGGTCAAGTTTGACCTATTTTGGGACTTCGATAGCCTGTTGAAGATGGAGCGCAAGACGAAGCAGTGATCGTGGGATCTCGACCCCTTTTTGGGTCCTTTTTGGGATTTGGGAATATGTAATGGGTATCGGATGTCGGACCATGGGTTTACCCATGTTTAGGCCTATTTTGTAAAGTATAAATAGATGTCTAGGAAATGTAAGGAGCGACATCTATGTGATGTAAGGCCAATAAGCTAAATGCTAAGTGAAAGTGTGGTTTATAAATGCTTCGTGGAAACTATGAGAGACTTGCAGAGCTAGGTGAAAGTGGTTGTAACAAGACTGTGAAGGGCTTTGTGTTGTAACGCAAGGAAGAAGGATCTAGCGAGCTACACAGATCTCCTATCCTATGCGGAGTAGGGATTTAAGGATTTGTGCATGTAACATGTTGAATAATCTAATAAAGAAGAAGAGTTGGTGGACGTAGCCCCAGGGTGGGGGTGAGCCACACAAATACTATGTTATTCTGCTCTGTGCGATGTTTTGATGTGTTTATGTGTTATCTGCTAAGTGTTTGATATAGATAGATAGATAGATCTGTTTATGCTTTGTGCTTATGATGAATATGGATGTTAGATCTAATATAGGTGAATGTGCTTAGTGCTTAAATCTGCTAGATCTAATCCATTTCTTTATGCTAAATGCTTAAATATATTAGATCAGGGTGAATGCTGCAATGCCCTGTTTTATCGGTGAAGTAGATATTAGGTAAATATTGATGAGCTAACGGTGCTAAGTACTCTATTAAGTGTTATAATCACAGATCTGTGTCCCAGATAAGGTTGCAGACACCTGAGTACTGCAACCACCCGTGCCTCTACCTCGGGTGAGACTTCATTTGCTTCGCAGGTGTTGCTGAAAGGGCTGGTAGTTAGGGTTTTGTTGGTGCATTGTTGTAGTGTTGAAACCTGGGTCTGCCTCTGTGCCAACAAATGGTTCCGTTGTCGGGACCTGAAAATGTGATTACTGGGATCTGAGGAAGAAGAAGCTTTGTGCAAAAATCCAATCTGAAACTGTGATTGCTGGGAACTGAGGAAGAAGAAGCTTTGTACAAAGATCTGACCTGACATTGTGAAATCTCTATGTGTAGATATATTTCTCTAGTGCACAATACTCTACTTAGTTTGACAAGCTCTGTGCTAAGGAAAAGAAGTCCAATTTGTAGAAAAGAGGTGAGATCTGAAAGCTTTGTGTTTTGAGAAAGGTAAAAGTGAGAATTCTTGTTTAAAAGAGGTAATATCTGAAAGCTCTGTGCTCTAATAAAGGTAAGAATAGTGGAAAGTTATAGATCTGAAGGATTTTTGCTTTGTAGAAGTAAGATTAGTGGAAAGTTTTGTTTCAAAAGTATGGATCTAGGTATGTTTGACAGATTCTATCCTAGCTTGCAAATTAGGGTATTAATAGATGAAAGATGATTTGATATGAATAGATTTGATAAGAATAGTGAAAAATATGTTATACCTATGAATAGAAAGGATATTTGGACTAATAAGTGTATGCATGATCCTAGAAAGAAATGTTTGCAGGTTAGATACCATGATCCTAGTGCACAGTAAAGAAAGGTTGGGGAACATTTAAAAGAAAGAGAGGATTAACCTTCTGTTACAATTGTAGAAGATCGGGACATCTTGCTAAGGAATGCCCTGGGAGAAGACCCAATTGTCTTTGTTGTAAAGCTATGGACCATGAAGTATTGGATTGTCCTAGAATGATTGCTAAACTTGAAGGAATGAACATGAGACAAGCAAACCCTAAGGAAGATCCATAAACTAAGATTATGACAGAATCCCATGAAGAATCAGAGAAAGTATTGCTACAAATAAGAGAAACCCTGAATCACCACCGACATGTGATATTATCAGAGATATTCAAAGAAAAAGAATGCCTTGAAGCAAGAATAGGAGACTTCGACATTGATTGTGTTCTAGATGAGGAAACACAACTGAATATCATGACAGAGAGAAATTGGGAAGCTATAGGGAGGCCTTCCATGATTCATTCATTGGGAGGAATAGGACTATTCAAAGGAAAGATGATAAACCTATGTGGAAATATCACTCGGATACCTATGAATGCCAATGGAACTTCGAAAGAGGAATATTTTGAGATTATTAAATTTATTGAGAACAATGCCCCATTTACCATGCTACTAGGAAAACCTTGGATTGAAAGAGATCAGGCCAAAAGGCAAGAAGAAGAGGAAGTTTTAGAATAGAATAAGAAAGAGTTAAAAGAATTCATGACTAGAAGGATTGTACACTTGATCAAAGAATAAAAGAACAGAGCAAAGCCATTTAACACCAGAGACCCGGATGTCGAAGTTGCAAGAACACTAGAAGAACCACTGAAAATTGAAGTACCTATTCCAGATAAAAAAGAAGGATCACCTGCAAATCTTAGGAAAGGATCTCAACAACGCGAAGTCACTATGTCAAAAGAAGATAAGAATCAAAATGGAAAAAGGCATATCGAGACAAAGTTCCCTGGGAAGAAGGCTAGAAACCTAAGTAAGAAGCGAGCTAAGATCAACAGGTTGCAGAAGGTTCCAGAGGAAACCTCGCAGAAGAAAAATTTGCAAAATTGGAGCTTCGTCGGGATATTAGAACAATGACACATGGCACTTCGCCATGTCGAAGCAATATAGCCGTTGGGGACATTATAACCGTTAGACCAACGCTCTGAACGGGCAGAAATACATTTATGGACAGACAACTCGCCATCCGACCATTGGGACCATGCCATAACATACATAACAAAGTTAATGAAGGCTTCATACTCGTTGCAAGTGACCCGTTGCCGAGTTACCTATTTATCCCATCGTGCCATGCACCGAGAACACTTTTTCCAACTGATAATTTGAGCCCACAGACTAAGTTGATTTTATAGTGATCATTGCGCTCTTTCTCTCTATCTCATTACTATGTCTAAGTTACCCCCCGAACCCAATATTGTTAACCCCGAGCGTGTATTTCAGATGAGTTGAGTGTTGTAGAGAAAGTTGTTGAAGAAGTTCTGATCGAACTCATGACTGAAAGGGTCATGTCGATGTCTATAGGTGTACAAGCATCGTTGACAAGAGGACTGCGAGCCTCTCCGTCCACTGCTCGCAGAGCCGGACCATCCCGACCATCTGATGAAAAGCGAACCAAGCACATGGATGATCTAGCAAATTCTAAATGGATCCCGACCATATTACCTACCTATATTCCACCCCTGAGCGACGCAGTAAATCAAGACAACGTGCCTAGATATTTCGAATACACCTTGGTTACAACGTACCTCCCAAAGGTGATACGTGCAGTACGACCAGACCAAGATAAGATTGGAGCGTTGAAGTTTAGTGACTTCAACCTCAGAGATTGCAAAGTCTATAACATGCTCGCCCCACATAAATAACTGACTAGAACTAAGGGGAAGAATTCAAAGATCACCCCTCAACAATGGACCCATAACCTCGTGTTGTCCACCCTGCTCAATGTCATGAAGATTCCCCACTTCGAAAGACACTAGGAGATGAATGCATGTGTCAAGTTGTTGTTGTATTGTTACCATAGCGGTTATTTGTGGCTAAACCACTATAGAACAGTTGATCTGACGCTGATCAATCAAATCATGGGGTTGAGTATGCAAGGACTTGATCCACAAGAGTTTTACCTTGGAAAATCCATGGATCGTGCTCTAGCACAACAGATCAAGGACACTTATGGTGATGTCAAGAAGGGAAAGGGAGGCTACAAAGTAGCTTCTATCCAAAGTGGCGTAGTGCACCTTTCCTGTCAGTTGATTGCAGGGAAGTTAGTTCGAAAGAACCAACCTACCCAAGTCACCGATTTTGTAGTCGACCTCGCAGGGAAGTGCGGAAGGCCTTCAGATGAACTGGGTGAAGTACTTGGTGAACCAGTTGGAACTCAACTGCAGAGAATAACAGGATCAAGGATATGAATTTCATTTTAGCTGGCTCTTGATCCTTATAGATTTTATTGCCTGGGAGATGCCGGAAGGTACGACCTTCCCGGACATCGATCCTTTTGAACCACTGGCCGCGAAGTTCAGTACACTATGGTACTAAAGCAACATGAATAAACAATGACAGTCAAATGTTGTTTTTCACACCTACTACAATCAACTGAAGGTAGCCATACAGTCCAAGCCTCACATGAATCCAAATGCTCTACACCGGTTCAGGCCTCTGATGAAGTTCAACGCAGTTCGACATTTTACTTACATCACATCTTGTGTTGATGAACACAAGCAACAACTTTAGTCCTACTACAAGCTAACGGAGTAGGACTTGGAGGAGATCACTAAGGGTTGGTCGATGGACCTACTTATTCCAGTAGACCCTGCAGAGATATCTAACATCGATAACCCAGAAACAACGCATGATACACCCAGACCAAGAAGAACAAAGAAGACCAAAGAGGTCCAAGAATTATATAGTGCATCCGTGAAGACCGCTTCCATATCACCAGAGAAAGGAAGTGATGGCAAAGAGTTAGATGCCAAAGAAGTCAAACAGAAGCAAGGAGACGAGGTTGATCCCCTGAAGAAGAGAAAAGGTTCGCCTCTGAAACCTTCCTCCCGAAATAAAGAGAAGGCCACCATGACTAAGATGCAGACTGTCCTCACCTCCGATGACTTCGACTTCTTCATAACATCCCTGCAAGATGCTTCACTGGAAATATCATAGAAACAAGAAGAAAAATAAGAGGATATGTATGATCGAATTGAGACTGAACTCGGAGGGGTACAACAAGCCCTATAGTCCAACCATGTAGTCTCCACTGCACTGGGAGAGACAAAATTAGGAGATGAGCGAGCTCAACTCCATTGCTTAGCCGATACAGTCGAAGCTCACCTTCGACGAGGAGAGGAAGAAACAACGCAAGCCACCCAGGCTTTGACATAAGTACAATGGGTACTAGTAGAGCAACGCAGTGCTGCAGAATGGGAAAAGCTTGCTCTCCAAATGAAGTTTGACGAAGAAAAAACAAAGCTACAACAAGAAAAGGAACAATTGCTCGCGGAGCAACTCGAACTAAAGGAAATGGTCAACATATCACTTTGCTCTGTAATAGTCATAGAAGTAAAGGCAGAAGATTGAGTTCCACAACAATTAGCGAAACTTGAAGAAGTGATCCAACAGATACAACAACGCATAACAGATTTGGAGCTATGCACTGTACCTAAAACCCCACAAGATGTAAGAAACCAAAGGGAAGCAACTGCCAAGAGTGCAGTTGAAAGGCTAAAGGCTCTTACCTTGGAATGTAAGCAACTCACTGATTGCAGTGCCCAGACCTATGAACAACTCACGGAGAGCCCGAAACTGAAGGCACTGGAGTTGCAACTCCAAGAGGCGAAGTATCAAGACGAAAAGATACAGGCATAGCTGAAGTCTTTGTTAGCTGTGGAAAGAATGAAGTACCGCAAGAGAAACACACTACACAACAACAAATCCATACTATTCAGAGCAGAGTTGTGGAGGTAACTTAGAAACTCCAACCTGTGCAAGATAAGGCCTATCGATTGTTTACAGAAGTAGAAGGCCAAGGAGCAGAGTTAGAGAAGGTTGTCACTACAGCTAAACAACGTCTAAAGGGACCTATCAACGATGCAAACATCCAAGAGTTCGCTGAACAAGAAGTCATAGCACAACAGTAAGTCGAAGCATCTCGAGCCAAGCTCGAGGCATTCGAAGCAGAACTAGTCAGACTAGACTGACTTGAGATGAGTCACAGGTGAGTGTTGGGGGCCTATTGGCCCTAGACCAAGTTTTGAGAGATCCTTTGTCAAGTTTGACCTATTTTGGGACCTCGATAGCATGTTGAAGATGGAGCTCAAGACAAAGCAGAGATCCCAGGATCTCGGCCCCTTTTTGGGTCCTTTTTGGGATTTGGGAATATGTAATGGGTATGGGATGTTGGCCCATGGGTTTACCCATGTTCAGGCCTATTTTGTAAAGTATAAATAGATTTGTAGGAAATGTAAGGAGCGACATCTATGTGATGTAAAGTATAAATAGATTTGTAGGAAATGTAAGGAGCGACATGTAAAGTATAAATAGATTTGTAGGAAATGTAAGGAGTGACATCTATGTGATGTAAAGCTGATAAGATAAATGCTAAGTGCAAGTGTGGTTTATAAATGCTTTGTGCAAACTGTGAGAGACTTGTAGAGCTAGGTGCAAGTGGTTGTAACAAGACTGTGAAGGGTGTTGTGCTATAACGCAAGGAAGAAGGAGCTAGCAAGATGCGAATATCTCATGTCCTATGCGGAGTAGGGATTTAAGGCTCTGTGCATGTAACCTATTGAAGAAGCTAATCAAGAAGAAGAGTTGGTGGATGTAGCCCCAGGGTGGGGGTGAACCACGTAAATACTATGTTATTCTTCTCTGTGCGATGTTTTAATGTGTTATCTACTAAGTGCTTGATATAGATAGATATATAGATCTATTTATTCTTTGTGCTTATGATGAATCTAGATGTTAGATCTAATATAGGTGAATGTGCTTAGTGCTTAAATCTGCTATATTTGATCCATTTATTTATGCTAAATGCTTAAATACATTAGATTAGGGTGAATGTTGTGATGCTCTGTTTTATCGACAAAGTAGATATTAGGTAAATAATGATGAGCTAATGGTTCTAAGTGATCTATTAAGTGTTATAATCACAGATCTATGTACCAGCTAAGGTTGCAGACATATGAGTCCTGCAACCACCCCTGCCTCTACCTCGGGTGAGACTTCATCTGCTTCGCAGGTGTTTATGAAAGAGCAGGTAGTTAGGGTTTTGTTGGTGCGTTGTTGTAGCGTTGAACCATGGGTCTGCCCCTATGCCAACATAGCCAAAGTTTGAATGTATTTAGTGATACATGTGTTGATATTATGGTAGCTTCGGTAGGTATCAACCTCCAGTTTGACCCTTTGACGAGATTAGAATATTCTGGAAGCAAGAAAAGAAGTGAATGAAACCCTAGAAGAGATGTCGATTGAGAGAGATAATTAATATGAATTAATTAGTACCCAGAATGAGAAGTCGACCCAAGTAGCCTGCCAGAGCCAGTATAAATACAGGGCACCAATTCTCATTTTACACACACTTCTCAGAATTCCAGAGAGGCACTTGTGCGCACTACAATTTGGTAGTCTTGTGCACAAGTTCTGGAGAAGGTGTTGCTGCCAGTTTTGAAGCCTATTGCTTCTATATTTTTGGGTTGGATTCTCTGATAATATTTGATTACTTCTTGCTTGGTTCATTAGCCTTTCTTGGCTATTGCATTGCTACTAGGATTCTTCTCTCTGTCAAGGTCAAGGTGCTTGGAGGGTGGCTTTGGCCTATGGTTGGGTGACAATAGTGATATTGTCTATGGTAAAATGAACACATTCTAACAGGTTATGGGCCCACACCTCCTTCATTCAGTCTAACCACTGGAAGGAAGCATAGCCATTAGGATACTAAGCTTGTTGAAGAACTTCCACTAGGGTTTACTAGCAGGAGCAACTTCCAAGACACTGTTTCCAGGGTTACTAGTAGGAGCAGTTGTAGAAACCCTAAAACCTCGATCCAACACCTTGTGATGGAACATCTAATTCAAGAAGAAGATATTCAAGTGTGACTTAGTCCAATGCATCTCTTGGAAGTCTCAAAAGGAAAAAAATTCAAAGTTGAAGTTTTGGATCAAGGCATGACAAGTCACCAGTCAACCGAAGTTATGAGAGAAAAGACTAGTCATCTACACTACTCAGCACTCACCGGAACGATTGAAGATGACATGTGGATAATTGATAGTGGAGCTTCTAGGCATATGACGGGAGATCAAGCCAGAATATCAAATCTAAATGATAAGAAGACATCGTACAAGGTAGATCTTGGAGACAAAATCACTTACCCATTCAAAGGAGTTGGACAAGCCTCCGTCAAGTTGAAAATAGGTAACAATGGTCATTTACGCAATGTCTTATATGTACCTGGTTTAGAAAAGAATCTTGTATCCATATATTTCCTAGAAGACAAAGGAAACATAATAGCTTTTGTAGATAGACAAATGTTATCTTGGCATAAAGACTAGAGCATAGAGAATGTTAGGGTTATTGGAACCCGTGAAGGAAATCTATATAGACTACTAGAACAAAATGAAGAAGCTCTTGTACATGATGAAGTCAATCCCAATGAACTTTGGCACAGAAGGTACGCTCATATTAACTATCAAGCATTACCTTTTCTCAAAAAGATGGTTGAAGGAATACCAGAATTGCAATCTACACATGAAGGAATTTGCAAAGGATGTGCTCTTGGAAAGAATATCA
>SNQJ01S0097478.1:47928-69596 GCA_010110895.2 Picea sitchensis
ATGGGCCTACAGAACTACCTGGAGAAATACTACAGGATTCTCTCCCTATGAATTAGTTTATGGAAAAAGTGTCATCTTTCCTGTAGAATTTGAAATCAAAACCTTAAGGACTGCTTTAGCTGTCAACCTTGATTTGACCGATGCACAGACAACCAAGTTGTAGCAGCTTAATGAATTGGATGAAAAAAGACTAGATGTCATTCATCAGACAACTATGATTTAACAGCAAAGATCAAAATGGCATGACAAAACTATCAAGCATAAGCAATTCCAAAAAGGTAATTGGGCCTTACTATATGATTCTTGGTTTAAAGAATTTCAAGGGAAACTATGTACAAGATGGCTTGGACCTTACGAAGTGGACACTGTTTTCCCCAATGGAACAGTAAGGCTCCTCACAATCGATGACTCTAAAACATCGTTACTTGTAAATGGTCATCGACTCCATCTGTACCAGCGCCCTATTTCCAAATAGGATTTTAAGGCCACATGTGTGGCAGACTCTCACTACCTCTTTTTAGAGGGACCTCCTACCCCTCATTGTAATTAATTCTTTTTTTTTTAACTTCTTTAGTATTAGATTAGATTTCGTTTACTAATAATCCCTGTCAAGAAATAGCATGTTACAATTGATTTTTGCAAATTCTCGATCAAAGAAAAGGCCTACTAAGAAAGGACGATCTTACTTCAAGAAGAGTCAAGCTTCCCCATTGTTGAAACACCACTATTCAGCAACTTTTTGCTCTTTCCCCATTGTTGAAACACCATTGTTCAACAATTTTTCACATTCTTCCCCCATTGTTGAAACACCATTGTTCAGCAATTTTTCACATTTTCCCCCATTGTTGAAACACCACTATTCAACAATTTTTCACATTTTTCCCCATTGCCGAAACACCACTGTTCAACAACTTTTCATATTTTTCCCCATTGCCGAAACACCACTATTCTGCAATTTTTCACATTTTTCTCCCATTGCTGAAACACCACTGTTCAGCAATTTTTCACATTTTCCCATTGCCGAAACACCACCGTTCAGCAATTTTTCGCCTTTCTTTCTATGGCTGAAACACCACTTCCTCAGCAGTTTCTGCAACATCACCCTTCCAGCAAACATTTCTCTATTCTTTCCCTATTGCTGAAACACCAACTTTTCAGC
Source organism: Picea sitchensis (assembly GCA_010110895.2). NCBI lineage: Eukaryota > Viridiplantae > Streptophyta > Pinopsida > Pinales > Pinaceae > Picea > Picea sitchensis. The sequence goes on from SNQJ01S0097478.1 coordinate 49,088, forward strand.
ATTCTCTGTCAATAAGATTTTTCGCTCTCATACTACATTTTGTCCTTCCACTAAATAAATCCTTGATACAATTTCTCTAATAAATCAAAAGTATCTGCCATGGCTACTATATAACTATTATGGACAGGCATTATATTCTGTTTGAAGTACGAATCAAAAGGTAAAGAAGAGGTATGTAAACTTTATATGTAAATACAATTGAACTATAGTTAATGAGAAGATCCCAACTCATTATTACCACTCATGTAAAATCATTATTTTAGCCGTACTTGAAGGGGGGGGAAATATCGAAATATTATACCATCATTTCACACGAACCAACCACTGTCATTCCTTTTTTTTACCATCCTTTCGTTTGTTTCACCACCATTTGCATGCCTTCACCCGAAAAACTCACTCTGCACAGAAGCGGTTACTTGAATCTCTGATGGTGCATTTTACTGAGCTATTAGCTATGGGAGGCCCTGTTATACGGTACGAACCCACCACGACAGTCTTGTTAGAACTGTATCCAGAATTTTATCAAATTTTTCTGCAGGCAGGATGGCTCGGTTATTTTTAGAGGCTCCAGGGATTTGATCAACAACAAGTTCTTCAATTCGCTCGAAATATTCAGGAAGATCATTCCATTGTTCAAGGGGTTCGGATTCCGGTTACAGAGGAGGATATAGCACAGGTTTTGGGTCTCCCTACCAATGGAATTTGTTGGTTCAGCCCAAACATATCATCCTTAATGCCCAGCAGGATTTCCTCTTGCCAGGGGAACAAATTGAGCCTAAAGCCCGAGGTGTCCGACTTAGCTCGTTGCCGCCTCCATGGCCGAAAGTTGCAGAGTTTGTCAAGCACTACCTTACCTGTGAAGTCCGATACCAGGTAATCTACCAGTACGATTTTGTCTTGTTGTCTCATTTACGACATGCTAGATTGGTGAACATTCCTTATTATCTGCTCGGATGTCTTAAAAATATGTCTCACTACTGTAAAAAGGCTAAAAATCCCGCCCTTTCCCTGACCCATCACCGTCTCGCTCAACTACTTATCCAAAAGGGTTTTTCCCAACAAAACCCTCCCCTAAACAACCCACCCATATACCCCCAAGAAGTTGTTGAATATCCTGAAAATATTCAGGAACAGCAACCACAAAACCCTCCAGACCCTCCGAAAGCACCTAACAGTCTGCCTACAGACCCAATTAATCCAATTAACCTTCATACCATACCAAGCCCACCCCACATCTTACCAGAATCATCCACTCCTACCGTTCATATCCTGAGCGATGATTATGAACCAGACAACTCTCCTTATCCCATCACTGAGGAAAAACCCCCACGCAAACGAAAGCAAATTCCTTTCTTTCCGCCCTTTTTACAAAGAAAATGAACAAGGGCCTCAACAAGAACAACCACTACTTCCACTACCCTAAATCCCCAACCCATCTAGTTAAAACCCCGCACACCTCCAACCTCCCAAATTCTGGAATTTTTACCTATTCCACCCACGGGCACTGAAACACAAGAACCAGAGGCCCAGTGTGTTGCGACATCATCCTTTTCAAACCAAGTAGTTGAAACATAAGAACCAGCTACTCATCAAGTAGCTTAAACACAAGAACTAGCGAGTCATTCAGTAGCTGAAACAAAAGAACCAACTACTCATTCAGTAGCTAAAACACAAGAACTAGCTACTCATTCAGTAGCTGAAACACAAGAACCAACTATAGATGTCACACAAGAACCAGCTACAGTTGAAACACAAGAACCAACTACTGATATTGTTACCGAGATACAAGAATCAAATGCCCAGGGTGCTGCAACATTACTTTCTCTACATCAAGAAGTTGAAATACAAGAATCAGTTGTCGATCTTGTAGCTTCTCCAAAAGAACCAACTAGTGCAGTCGTGACTGTTACACAAGAACCAACCACCCCTCTTCCAGAACCAACAATGGCCTTTGTCTTACAATACAATGAGTCCCTAAGGTTTGAACTGGAAGCCTACAAGCAAGAGCTAGTCATGGTATAGGAAGCCTACGAGAAGGAACTTAAACTGTACACCCTAGCTCGCACAGCGACCATGACAGAGGAAAATACAACAAAGAATCAGTGTAGAGAGTATATGTACAGTCAGTGTGGGGACATCTATTATCAAGCAGGCTACAAAGTAATTCAAATTCCAATGCTAGGAGCTTCCCCTGCACCTACAACTTTTGCAGTCAAAGAAGAAAACCCTGCTATTACACAAGAACCAACAGGACCTTCCAAAATTAAAACTGAACCCTGGCCTACAACAATTGTCAAATATGAAGGCCCTGTTTTTGTTAATAAAGCTGTACAAACATTGCCTATTGATGAATCTGCCCCTCCTAGCCAGATTAATACCCACACCTTTGTGGAACAAGCCACTTAGACCCTACCTCAGCCTATCACTTGTGATGCTGAAACACAAACTCAACCATGGGATGAGCAGGCAATGATGGACAAATGTAAAAAAGAGTATGTTGTTACATAGGGCAAAAGCCTGCAGGAGCACAGACTACTCTGGCTAAACCATATCTATTCAAACTGGGAAGCTTTGGAGCAGACACGCCAAGAATTTTGTGCCTATAAGAAACAAAATAAAGAGCTAAAAGGCAAATTACTCCTGATTTTTGACTTAGCACAAAAGTTGTTGGCTGCAAGGAAACCATCCTACAATTACTCTTTGTTCCTCATGGAACGACTTACATTTTTTCAAATTAAATCAATCAAAGAAAGCAAACCCCATGCAGTGTTAAATCCAGCAGATTTTTTTAAAACCTTTGCAGAAGCCTCTGCTATGGATCATCACCTCCTCTATGAGCTATATTTTCATAAGGAGGCCATCCCTGAGAACCGACAGCTTAACCTTAACCCTCTTGTCGGTGACATTCAGATTCGGGCACTCACCTCCTTCCTTAACAATCAGATTATATGGCAGGATGACTTCCTAGCTTCCAAGCATAACGAGGATAACCACCTTCTCTAGATACGGCCAGAACCACAAAATGTTGCCACCTTTGTTACATAGTATTATTAGTTTTTAAAGAAACCAGGGATGACGCAACACATTCGGCAACTACAGACAACAGTGCTTCAGGATTGTCAATAGTTCATTAAATCCACTGAGATTGTTGCCCTACAAGAAAATAACATGTTTTGGCAACAATCTACTGGGAAAAGACAGGAATACAATCCCTTTATCCCCACTAATCTTGAGACAACAATTTCCAGGGTACCTAGCTACATCAAATGTGTTCAGCAATGTGTTGAAAGATGGATAGGTTATCAGTTTCATTTCCCTATTATGTGGATGCCAGTAGACAAATATCAAGTTCATCATAAGTTGCCCAAGAAGGCCGAAAAAGCAGCTTGGCAAAGGCTACAACGCGTTCAAGGATTCAGAGCTCCAACAGACAGCACTTTCCACAACTACTGCTTAAGTAACTTGCACGCTCAGAGTCGGTATCCAGATTCTGATTAAAATTGAAGTTGCCTGAGGACATGCAACCTATTAAGTTGGGGGGGATGTTAGGACCCTACAATGTACCTTTTTGCTCACACTTTTTGCTACCATTACATCCTTTTTCCACTCACATTTAAACTTATATTATCACCTTACCCTATCTCTCCAAAGGTATATAACGTCTCTTCTCTTTGCTATATGTTTAATCTGTTTTGCATATAATTTTACATTACTCTCGTACTTGACCATTGATCAGAAATATATAAGTGTTGAAACAGTTCGAACTGCAGATTAGCATTGTTGTTTAAAGGCCTGTTGTTGAAACAGTCAAAGCACACAAACCTCATGGCTGAAACATTCGGTGGTCTACGATGTTGAAACAACAACTAACAAAAGAAGAAGTTGTTACACTCTCTGTGGTCTACGATGCTGAAACAGAAACTCACACAAGAAGAATTTGTTACACTCTCCGTGGTCTACGATGCTGAAACAACAATTCACACAAATTTGTTACACTGACCACAACAGCCACACCTTGAGCCAGAATTAACCATCGTTGCCACGTGAGACCACATTGTTGAAACAGTCAGAATGTAAATCCCGTTGTTGAAAGATTGTTCTGAGCACTTCTCTCTAGTTCCTTTCGTTTCAGGGGAATATTGTGAGAAGGGAGGGCCCACCTTCTTCACAAGATTCACCCATTAGCTTTGTAGTGTGTTAGTGTTATTTATGTTCATGCCTTGATTAAATTTTGTTTTGCTGAAACACTACTTTACTGAACTTTGTCTTGTTGAAACTCTGCTTTACTGATTGTTACATTGTTTTCATATGATTCATGCTTGGGTAACTATTAATCATTCTAGTTAGCAATCATGTTTGGTGAATTCGTGAAAGCGTAATAATCAGGGACAGGTGCTGAAGATTCCTTCTTGGGGAATAGGGTCATGTTCTCTGTTAAGAGATAGTTAGCCTTCAGTGTGTGTCAATCATTTCAATTAGTAATGAGTTCATGAAAGTGTGATGATCGGAAACAGGTGTTGAAGATTCCTGCTTGGGGAATAGGGTCTTGTTCTCTATTACAGAATAGTTGGTCTTTCCTTTTGCAGTAACTTAAAGGATTTCTTTCTTAGGTTGTTATTTCTTAATGTAATCCATGATTATTTGGACAATTATTTATTTAAACTTTGAACTCTGTAATAGGTAGGTTTCTTTTCTGTAATTCAAAGTAGAACTTCAGTTTGATCAAGGCAAGGTGTGATTAGTGTATTTTTACTACAACTCTAGATTGCTTTTGAGATTGAGCATATACAGTGTGTGATTACCTTTGAAATAAACAGACTACCCTGGGTTGACAATTTATGTAGCACTTGATTGTTTAGTTAAATAAGAAATTATAGTGACCAACATGTATGCCGTCTAACTTTAAAATACATAGTAAATACATAAACATCATATTCCTTCCTAGCCTGTGTTCCAAAGATATAGATAGTTGGTTGGGTTTTATAGGTCAATTTATTAGGCCTTTTGACCTGATTTATATTTTGTCTAACTTCCTATTATTAGTGAGTCTTTCAACCCAGACAACTAAATATTGTATCTGCAGTTATTAACTCTATTTATCTGGCCTTTCAACTAAACTTTAGTTATGTCTTACGGCATGTTATAGTTAAGCCTTGGAACCTGGACAACTAACTATTTGTATCAACCATTATTAAATCAAACTATATGGCCTTTTGACCCATGATATTAGCACACAACCCAACTTAGATAAAAAAAAACATCAATCTCATGCATCCCAACAATTTTCCAAGCCGCATGAGAGCAACCCGATTGCAGATGCATGAGCTGATGTCTAAGCAAATCATCAGAGGAATTTTATACACCACAACACTACAAAAGTCCCTTTTACTAATGATTGTTTATTGATCAAATGATGTGTTTACTAATAATTGCATCTAGTGTGCATGCCCAATGCCAAATACCCAACACTCAGAATTTGAGGAAAACCCTAATTCGAAAAATTCCAAGGAAAACCAAAACGACATTGTGAATATTACTCTTAAAATTGTACTATAAATCCCTAAATAAAATCCATGGGGAAAATCATTCATGTAAAACCATGATTTCAGATAATGAGGAGAAATAATTATAAAAATCCTTTGATTGCAAAAATCTGGGTGAAATGTTTCTAGAAAAATATCCATTCCAAAAAGGTAAGGCGAATTGGAGGCTCGATGAGGAATCTTGGAGGGAGAAACCTATTCTCACAAGTTTCCTTTGTATTTTTGGATGGGCTAATTAACTCATATATAAAAAATAAAAATAAAAATTGGGGCTAAATGTTCTACAATATTCTGAAACACTATTATGATAAAAATTTGCCCCATGAAAATTTTAATCCTTGTTATTTCTCCCATGAGCAAAATTTCTTCCCTAAAATCAACCTTGTTGATATTATAAGTGGATTTATTTCTTTGAGTACTTTTAGACAAGGTAACTAAGTCATATCTAGCAAATCCTTCCCAGGAACTTGTATTCTTGGCACATAGCGATGATTCACACCTCACCTCTTGAGCTCCTTGTTCTCTTTCATATCAAGTTTGCAACTATATACACATCTCTACCTTCAAGGTTATGGACTCTTACTTTTCCTTTATATTCCCATTAATATCATTCTTCACTAGTTGGATCTGTGTCCTATGTGAGTATTCTTATTGTTGTGCCTCCAATTCATTCATATTTTGTAGTAGTTTACTAATAATTCTTGTGTTCCACTCTTCTTAAGTTATTTATCCACGTTTCATTACTTGCCTTGTAGCTCTTTATTGCCTCAACCAACTTCTACAAGCTCAATCATTCTTCCATGACTCTGATATCCAATCCTAGTCTTGAATTTATTTGATTATACCTATAATTCTACAAAGTGTGCAAACAACCATTTTGTTAGAATTATACATATTATAGAAATTTTGTCAATTAATGTTACATGTATTTTTTCAACTCAATTCATGAAGAATTATATCATAGTTATCCAAATTATAATAATTCCATGTTATTCTTATTTGAATCATATTTTCAATGACTATTCTTATGCTCCAATCCAATCTCTAAGCTGAAAGTTATGGATTCCCAAAAAAAAACCATTTTCACCCCATTTGTGCATTTTCTCCATAGGTGTAATTTTATTGAAAGGTCAACTTCTGTCAACTGTAGAAGAAAATATGTAAAGAACTATAGGAAATTTTGTATGAGACATAGATAAAAATAATGAAAATGAATTCATAAAAACTCTCATATTTTCAATCTAATGCTCCAGTAAAAAACTGCAACAATCTGGAAATGACAACTTTGTCCTTTTGCACCGCTTTTTCCAGATTTGGAATTTTTATCAAAACTGACTATCTCTCAATCTATTCACTTCTGGAAAAATTTCACTAAACCAAAGTTGTTTTTTTTATGATTATATAAAATGTCGAGTAAATAAAATTTTCCAGTTTTGTGATCTGGTGTCACTTTTCCTCCTCTGAAAAATCTTGAAATTCCCCAAAAAGTGGCCTTGAACAATGGATTTTGTCTTATTTCAGCATCCCCATTCAAATCCCCTTAGAATTTATTCAGTTCCTTCATGGGTTATTTCCATGCCTATTTTTGGACTCTCTCCAAGAATTTCAACTGAATTTGGATCTCTGCCAATGATCTGGACCCAGATCTTTAAAAACCACTATTTTTCAATTTTTGACAAATTCAAGTAGAAATGGATAGTGACCCTCTTTGTGAAAAAAGCCTAGAAGTTTCATCCCAATACGACTTAATACTATCCAATTATGGACAAAATAAGAAAATGGCTCCAGACTTGGATTTTTGTTTTTAAACTGAGGGACAGTCGTGCCTATGTGTCAATCTGCTAACGTTGTTAATGACCTAGAAGTGTTGTGGAACTTACATAGCAACAGGAACTAGCCCACCGATCATCAGGTATTTCTTCCCCTTTTTCTTGACTTTATACACCTCTAATCCCTGACCACTGGCCCATAGAGGCACCAGCCCACTAGGCCTAACTTCCAAAATTTATATTCTCAACTTCTAGTCCAACCCAACAATCAGGCCACCAACCCACCGGGATCAACTTCTAAAACTCCCATGATGTGGCATTGACCTGGTCCAACCAATGGGTCTATCAGGATCCACTCCTAAACATGCAAGTGATCTAACATCTATTTTACATTGCACGTCTATCAATCCATCGGGATTTTGCATTCAATATTGCATCCAATTATCGACCCCATTCTAGTTCGGTCCACGAGACCAATAGTTTACATTGCATGAAAGCTCCGCAGGGTTTTGTGGCTCTTTGTGCTTCATGCACAAGTGACAAAGGGTTCTCTTTAGTTTATAAACTTTTCAGTTGAAATATTCCTTATGGGTGTGGGATAAAGAAAAAGACACAGACCACAGATCAACAGCTCTGAATCCATGCGTTGAACAGAGCAAAGACTATTGTGCACTATCACTCCAAGAGGCATATCTATCGATTATGATGCCCAAATCGAGCAACAGAGGGATTGATGTTAAGATAGGGTCGTGAGGAATCGCTTGACCATGTTTATCAGAGTTGAAGAGTAGTATTTAAACCTCGAAAAATTCACCTCTGACATTGTCCAATAGACATTAATTTCACTCAAAAGAAAAATCTACGTCTGACAAATTCTATCATGCCATGTAGAAGGCCCCTTCAAAGGCCTGGTGCTATAAACCAATAACTCTAATACCACTTTATAACGTACCCAGCCACCAAGTTGAGCCATGCTACCTCAAAAACCCCACTTCAAGGATGCTCTAAAAACCAATTTATAACATACCTGGTATAACAAATACCAAAACAATTTGTCTGGATATTGATCTAAAACATGCCCATTTCTCGGGTACTTCCAAATTCACCCTCTTAGACTGATTTCAAATTTTTGTTCCAGTTTTTAGTTAATCATGAACATGAATCCATGCATGCAATTAACCAGAACATGCTAAGTTGTAAAATAATGCTTAACAACATGTCATGCACAACAATAACCAAGCAGGAACATTATCAATACATGTTTCATAGTTAATAATTAATACACAGTGGAAATAAATATAGAAGTAGAGAAAACCATGATAGACAACACTTATCTTTAATAAAATCAATCACCAACTAGTTATAGAACAAGGACATTCCTCCCAACCATAGACACTTTTGATCCAAATTTCAACAGCAGGTCACCCCCGAGCCAGGGCTATGAATTGACCCGTAAATGGAAGGCTTATAGCATTTCTATATCACCAAGACAGAAACCTTATGTTGCAACTTTAATTTATGCTCTCTTTTTATAACTGGAAATACTTGACCATTCACGTATAGTTTACCACATGAAGCGAAAGTCAACTATCAAAAGTAGAATTAGAGAATTGAGTAAAAATAAAGCAAGTCGATTCAGAAAACTGAATCGAGAGAGAGTCAAGTCCAGTTGGAATCCAAACAAGTCGACCAAGTCGAGTCGAACAAGTGAGTCAAACTAACTAAAAGAGACCCTAGTCGAAGTGTGGGTGGATTGGGTCTATTATGGATGGTTTTCGGTCGAATGAAGAAGGGAAAATCGACCAAGAATGAACCCCATCGGTAATGGGTGGACCTGGGATTAAGATAAATAGTTAAAGGGTGGATTCAAAAACTATTTGTGAAGGGAAAACTCTGGGAAGTTGAATTTAGTGACCAACAAATAAGGAGAAAGTCTACATGGTGAATTTAATATCCCACAACATGCAAAAATGTTCATAGGATGTATTCGACAACCATTTGTGTAGAAAAAATGTTTTGGAGTAATTTTTGGTGACCCACGGCACACAAAAACATAGGGAAGTTGATTGAATGGTCATTGGCAATGAAAATGTTTTAGAAGCCTACTTTAGACTTCAACAACGGAAAAAAACATCTAGGGTGAAATTGATAACAAGTAGAGTGGAAAAAATGTGTATATGGTTTGTGGGAAGCTAATAAGGACCCAAACAACCCAGACTTTGATATCTAATCCACCCATGATTTATGGGTAAAAGAAAACAGCGCAACAAGTTGATAATGTTCCTAACGACTCCAAAAATGAAATTAGAAACCCCCAAATGAATAGCAATGACTCTGAAAGGAGGGTTTTCGATTTCCATCCTATGAATCAACGTATGGGAGTGGTTAAAAATATGTTAATCTATTTATTGACCCATGAGAACTGTTGGAGCCGCCCCTGTTTTTTCGCCTCACACAATTTTGAATATTCTGATACTTGAGATAAAAAGTTGTTCTCTTTCCCTTTTTCTTCCAAAATCATAAAACTCTGAAAGAACTTTTGTTGCCTGGATAATAATGCTTTGCTAAAAACTTTGCCGCCCTCGATAATAATGCTTTGTCACTCTACAAAGGGCCCGCTTTTGCAAATATGTTTGTCCTAGGATTTTCAAGTTTCAGATCTCAAAGCTCACACCTTTATATTTTGATCAAGTCCCGAAGTCACGAATGCGAACTCCGGTTTTATTTTTTCACAAGGCAAAAATAGTATGGAAGATCTTTTAACCTTGATTATGACATCGCCGGGTTTCGCTACTGCATTTCTAATTCTAAATTTTGTTTTCAACCCCGAGTTTCAGAACGTGATAATTGTTAAATAACCATAGTCAAGAACCAGGAGTAAACAACTAACCATAGTTAAAATCGATTCTCGGCACATCGCCTCTCAACATTTTCCTTCATAAAGTTAAACTGTCCAACTCGATTCGCTTAAATCGTGATATGATTATATTATCTTTAATTATCGCCGCAGATCGCATTAATATTCGCTCCCAGATATCGATCTCCTAAATTTTTTTTCTTCGAATTCCCGATTCAGGATCTGGCAATTAAGTTAATCTTATCATTAAGGATCCTCTACATCGTGTTTATTGTTAATTAATGCTGTTCAAGTAATCTCGCGAAGTTATAAAATCCCAAACGCATAGCGGGAAATTCAATGAGATGATCTAAAACCAGGAAAAAGCTTTAAATCATTAAGATTGCAAACTTTAAAAAATCAAACGGACTACGTCCCACACTTCAAGGTTGGCACACTCCACGAGGTGTTTGTTCATTTACTCTCCATAACTAAGAGTCCCTGTCAACACCGCCCAATATTCATTACATTAAATTTTCATTAATGTAATGAAAATTTAAGATTAAATACATGATGAAAATAAGATCGGATCTTTTCAATAAATTTGGTTTTATCCGCGATTTGACGGACTGATGACAAGTACATGGTTTTCAAAATATATACCAGGCTTTGTTTCATTGTTAAAAAGAAACATTTCTTTATTAAGCGTGATAGAGCAAGATTTCCCGAAAGAATCCACAGCTTCCTCCGTATGTATACGTAGGTTTATCATAGAAGAACGAAAACACCCGTTTCAGCTATGGCACCAAGAGAGGAGCCAAAGCAACATCGGGTTGCGTTATCGTGGTTCTGGACAAGCTGCATTAATTCACTTCTGACAAAGTGCCATTTCACCGGTTCTATTACGATGTCCTCGCTAATCCCAGGCGAAACTGCTCGCACTGGCGACTACAACCAGTGATATCAGAAGTACTCACCCGTAACATTGGGTATAAGACCGTTGTTCACCGAGAATGCATCTCGCTGCTGTAATTCTCAGATTCGATATGGTCCGATTGGCATTGGATCACATCGACTTGTTTTCCAGGACTATTGTAAATGACTGATGGGACATTATTGGGACTTTTATTCCCGAACACATCCAGGTTATGTGTAAGCTCCCAGCGACCTCTGAATCTACATTTGGCAAAGAATTCTTCACAGAATTCAAAGAGTTAACGTAACGAATTTGACAAGACTATGCTAGGCTTGATAAAGGATTGGGTATCTCGGTCCTCCACATTCTGTAAAATGTTCAGGTGTATATTCGATTTCTTCGTTGGAACCAAATTACGGGTATGTATGATGATGACTTGTCGATTGTTCGATTCGGAGGACACGGCTCATTTTAACGTCCAGTGGGTACCCCTCATATTTCGTGTGTCAGAAGGTTGCCTAGCAAAAATACTCTCCGATAATTTATTCAAAAAAATCACCGAAAATTGCTAAGAGAAGAAGGTTTCGAAGCCGTCCTGATTCTTCATGTCCGCGTATATCATTGATGCTATATGCGCCAGGACGCTTTTTCCTTTAATGAAATGGGCTGGAGTCCATCCGAAGACAAAGTTGTGCATGTGTACCACGATAAACTGTGGAGTAATAATGCAGATGATTTCATTTATGAAATTTTAACTGGGTAATGGTGCCCCGATCGCCACCATTTTGGCCTTTTTCCACCCCGCAAGATCCCGAGCAGCATGGCCGCAACTGTTACATCTAGATTGGTAAGGTGAAGAGGAATTCTCCATTCGAGAGTATTCAGCTACCGTCTTCCTCCGGCGCCCCACAATATCCCCAACAACCTGCATAAATGAGAGATTCTGGCCAAATAGTGACCGGCTATTGCAGCAAAGAATTAAAAGAATCGCCTATATTGTATGGCCGTGGTTTCTTCCTATCCTACCAATTTTTCTGTTAAATTTTGACATGCTATATCGAGGGTCAGTAAATTTTAGAAGGCTTGAAATTGGCCTACATCGAATATAAAATGCATGATCCACAGAGGATCGTAAGCAACCATTTGGGGAGTTGTGGATTAAAGAGGTTTGAGCACGGGTGTTCTCCCTCGGATGATGTTTCCCGAGGGGCCCAATCCTATTCAAAAGTACAATTCCGAATCAAATCACTACCCTACCAAAGATAGATTCTCATTCTAAAATTTCAAAGTAATTGGGAAACCATGTCTCCCCGTAGGCTGGAGGCCTGGACTTCCCAAAGATCGTGGAAAGGAGGCCTAAAGTCTCGAGGGGCAAACCCTAACCCCAAAAACGCCATAAGAAGGGGAGTGCAGTAAGAGTCCGAAAGGTGAGAAGAATCCCAAAACGTAAGAAGAGTCTTAAGCAGGAGAAGAATCCAGAAAGGTGGAGGGAAACTCAAACAAGAGAGAAAACTGCTGATCCTCCCAAGGGACCTAATCCAAAGGAGGAAATAAAGGATACAGGTCAACCCGAAGGTCAGAATCCAGAGACAAGAACAAAGACTCCCGACCCCCCAAAAAATAAAAGTCCACTCAGCACAACGGAGAAATATGCGAGGCAAATCGGGCAACCCATCACCTCCATCACACCCTTGCAATCAGCACAAGCGGGTGTTAGCAAAGGTTGGATATTTGGCGAATAATTGAGGCCTATAAGGGTGGAAGAACTCCTTCCAAATGAGTTCTTTTTTTGACGAAAAGAGGAAAGCCATGGTGAAGCGAGAATTTTATCATCAGAGTCTACCGCTAAAAGATTCAAAGTAATGGCCGATGGAATTAATAAAAAGAAGGATGAATTTGCCACGGAGATTGCAAGGACGCTGGGAGCGTATGCATTGGCTAATCAATTCTCGGTCGGGATTTTAAAAAGTCAGCTCAAAAGAAATAATCGCTTGATCAAGACTCTCGAAGTCAGAGTGGTTTCGGCCGCAGAAAGCGCTAAGGGTCAGGTGAGTGGGGAAATAGAGCTGGCCTGATTGGCTGATAAGAAAGAAATTGAGGTCCTCAAGACCAAACTCGAATCGTGCTGGACCACCATCCAAATGGTCTAAAACCGGACTACACCGTGTGAGGGATAAATAATGCATCATGCAATTACAAGCAAAGTAGAGGTTGCAGAGTAAAGGCGATTGACGCCGAGATGATCAAATCTCAGAGCAATCGACATTCGAAGCAGAGTTTCTTCTGCTCAACAGAGTCTGCTAGACAAAGTTGGAGAGATTCGAGAAGACTTCTTATTAATACATCGAATCTCCGGGAACCTGGTAAACAAAGAAAAAGGTGCAGAGATGCCCGGATTGCTTTTCAATAGGCAGTTGTAGCAACTAATAATAGGTTTTCGGGTCCGCCTGGGCTCACTATTTCCGAACAGACTAGAGGCAATATTTTGTTAAAGAATTAGGAACATGATATCACTTTAAGCAAAGAACAGGCTCAAAAAAGTGACAAATTCACTCAAAGAAACCTTCAAAAACATAAATGTCAAATCAATAGGGATGAAAATGGAGGAGATATTACCGTAGTACCTGAGGGCAAATAGATATGGAGCCGGATCATTGGCATAAAGGAGAAAAATGAGATATATTTGGTGGAGATCTCTAAAATGGACAGGGCATGGATGGCTCAAATTGATGAGCATCTTATTCAACCCAACACACAACTCGACACCATTGATATAATTGATACACATATGGGAAATCAACTTCCGCAGCTAGCCCGAGACTCCGCTATATTTTGTCGGAAGCCAGCTGTCGCGTAACCATCATGTTTCTCATATATCCCAATTCTTGACAAATGTAGGATATGCACCGAATCTATGCGCAAACAAGCACCGGGCACAACGTTTGAAAACTGAAGTCAAGAGATGGAGGTTTCTGTTCCTACCAAATGGCCAAACTAACCACCGCAGCTTAGGTCTCGATTTTATGGACATGTATCATAGTCGACTCATGTAAAGCAGCACCTCGCACCCTTTGTATAAATAGGAATAGAGAAAGAAGAACACCTGGGGTCGGACCTTTTGGCATCAACCGAAACAGAGTTTTGCATGAAGGAGCACAGCCAGCCTGAGATTCCGACTCCGTCCTCGACCGTGGTTATGAGTTTGTTCTATTGTGGTTAATTGTTTTTCATTTTGCTCTTGCCATACTGGATGCTGATTACATAAATTCAATGCACTATGACTGCCATGGAAATGATATCATATATTCCTGTAATTGTTTCTCGATTCCTTCCTTTTCAGACCAAATTTAAGTAAGATCCTGATGGAAAAAATTTATGTTTATTTACGTTATGCCAATTGTGATTATATCAATTTCTTCCTCTGTGAATACGTTAGTTGTCTGTTGATAAATCTTCCGCCATCTATGATGTAGTTAAATGTTTTTCTCCCATTCATATCTTTACCAAGATAACAAAGTTACGGGAAAGGGCCCTCACTTGTATGTTTACTTTGTTGTCTCAAAATTATTCTAGATCTGATAAGAACCAAAGCACAGTAATTTTATTACAATCATTCTATACCATGATGTTTTCTCAATGACTGGCCCTGTAGCTATTCAACCAAATATCCAACCTGGACTCTCTAATAAAAAACATATCGCTTTGGGCCTTTTCGATAATTTATATCTGGTAACCAAAGTACCACCTGGGAACTTAGAAACCGCTCATAAGCTTTCATTGAAGGACATGAACCGCCTGAAGAGTAACAAGTTTAGATGATATCTCGGGAACGTAGATACCTTCATTAGTTTCCTATACTGAAGGCCATTTATCTTTGAATATACCTTTACTTACCTTCGGATGCCTTGACACTGTACTCAAAGCCTTAGTACAGACTCAGGAACAACAAGAACCATATTAATATAAAATGAGCTCAAACAATAATTGGCACAAAGTTCTCTTTGCAAAAAAATATGCAGACAATCATTAAGTTACAATGCACACCATTAACCATGCATGAATAATGCAACCACAAACCATCATCACACATAAACTCAAAATTTACCCTGGAAACCCAAATGGGAAAAACAACATTCTTTTGGCTTCAACCATGGTCTTTATTATTCATAAGTGGAAAAGTTACAGGCTATTTGGTTCGTCTATATGCTCCTTAGTGACATATGGGAAGCCTCTCTACATTATTCACAGCCATAGAATCCCTTTCTCATTTTGTGGATAAATGACATATAATCTTGATTTGAATGGAAGGATAGTTGGAAGGTCAGGCATCCCCAGTGCTTCAACTTCTCTCCATTCCTCTTCTCCTTCCTTTGTTTGTTTGTTTGTCTTTTCTCAGATGTGGAAAAGGTCTTATGAACATTTCATTATTTCCATTATACAATAATATACTTCCCGAATTTACATACATTACATACAAAATAAGAAATCAAGCATGATGGCATGGATCCCTTCACGCCAAAAAGTCAATCTCCTTCTCTATCCATAGCCTTTACAATGCCTGTGTTGATCATCTTAGAGCCTGTGTTGATAGCCAATTTTTATTTTCAGATCACACCTCCCCATTGGGAGGATTTTCGTCCCCAAAATACGCCAAGGATAGATGAGGGAACTTGCTTGCAATCTTGTTCCTCTCATGCCACTTCCCTTTCCTTGCAGTATGTTCCTTGAGACCAATCTGCCACATTTATTGTTGTCCTCTATGAGCCGTTCACTCCTTGTTCTACAGAACTATGTCTTCCTTCAACTCCTCAAGTCCATGAGGTGCAAGGTCTTAAATAGTTAGAAGAATCTGGTGTTCTTCCTTCTCATCCTACATGGAGGGTTCAAACAACTTCAAATTTTCAATGTTCACCACTGAGTTGATATAAATATAAGGTGGAAGTTTCAATCTAAAGGAGTTCTCATTCGCTTTCTCAATGATCTCAAATGGTCCATATCTAAGGGGCTTGAGTTTCTTTGTTTCTCCTTGTAGTCATTCCTTACAAAGATAGAGCCACACCTTGTCTCCCACATGGAAATTATGATCCTCCTTGTGTTAATCATGTCTGGATTTGTACAACTAATGTCTCTTCTTGAGCTACTCCTAAACCCTTAGATGTATCTTCCTGATCTTATCCATGAATGTGCTTTCCTTCTTCTCTTCTCCTTGTATCCATGCTTCTTCCTTCTATTGTCTATACATGATATAAAATGGTGAAGGAGGTAAATAACCAAAACATGTCTTGAAAGGAGACTTATTGGTGCAAGAATGAGGTGCTCTATTATAAGAGTGTTGAATGTAGACTAGTTCTCATCCCAATTATTTGGATGTTTGATGTTGTAACCTCTCAACAATTGCACCAACATCCTATTTACTACATCATTTTGTCCATCGGTTTGTCAATGGAAGGCAGTGGAGTAATTCAACTTGGTATCCATTCTTTCCCAAAGTGATGTCCAAAATCTACCCAAGAACTTGTTGTCTCGATCATATATGATAGAAGTTGGAATTCTAAAATGTAACCAGACATGGTTGAAGAATAGTTTAGTTGTCTCTCGTCCATAGATTGTCTTCTTACAGGGAATGAGCACACACATTTACTGAAGAGATCTATCACAATGAACATGTAGTTAGGGCCTCTACGAGTCATAGTAAAATCTCCAAAAAAATCCATGGAGATGCTCTCCCAAGGCCTGTTTGGTACTGGCAATTGCATGTACAAACCAAGTTTCTAGTTTCTTGGCTTGCTAGTGCTACAAATAATGCAGTCTCTAATAAAAATTCCCACATGCTCCTTCAACTCTGGCCAATACACATACCACTGAAGATTCTCCATTGTCTTTGACATGCCAAAATTTCCAGCAACTCTAGAAGTGTGTGCTTCTCTCATCAATTGAACCTTTTTGTCCCGCAATATGCATAGTTTGTCCAGTTTGTCCAGTAGCCCATCTTGGAGGTGATATTTATTTCCCTCCTAGATAGTGACCAACCTCTCTTTTAGTTGTTTGTAGACTCCTATAAAATCTTCATCTCCCTCATAATATTCACTCAAAAGTTCATGAGTGAAAGGCTCGAGCTACATTATCATTCCAATTGATGAAATATTCTTCAACGATGGTCGAGAGAGCATGTTTTCTAGTCTATATGTGATTCATTTATTGTACTTAATCAATAAATGACATTTTTGAAAGAAACCTAGCCACTTGTAATGCCTCACCTAATGCATATTTCTCTAAGTTACTCTGTATATATTGAAGGGGTTGATGATCTATGTGTATGATAGTCTCTTTTCCCAAGACGTAATGCTTCCACTTATTCACTACTTATACAATCACAAAGATTTTTTTATCATGTGGGATAGTCAAGTACTTCTCCATGAAACAACTCTGAATGGTATCACACAGGCCTTCCTACTTGCATGAGTATTTCTCCTAATGCATATCCACTAGCATCAATCTCTAGCTCAAAAGGTCGTTGCAAATTTAGCATGGCTAACACTAGAGCATCACTGATTTTCTTCTTCAAGTCTTCAAATGATCTTTGTTTTGTCTTACCCCAATGAAATCTCTTTCCCTTGACAGTTATGATATGCAATGGTGATGCTATTGTGGAGAAGTTTGCGATGAATTTATTTAAATACTGATTTTCTCCCATGAAACTCATGAGCTATGTCACATTTGTAAGTTTTAAACCTGTGAAGTAAAGCAATGCATATAGATTCTTAGGAAAAACAGAATTTAATCAATGGCTCATTCACATAGTACACAGAGATTTATACCGGAAAACCTCAACCGAGAAAACCTTTCTTATATTCATTATATCGAATTTTACCATTCACTATACAATATATACAATGTTTTTAGGTATTTCATAGATACCAAAACCCTAATCCCTAAAACCGAGATTATTTTTAGTAAACCGCTAAAAATAGAAAAAACCACACACGACACAAACAGAGCACTACTACGAGGGATATTTAGACGCAATTGTCATATATGATGCACCCACAAACACACATGCAAAGAATATAACACATACCCAACAACATTGGTGGGAATAGACCATTGGGTGATGGCTTCAATCTTCTCTGGATCTACCCTCATCTCTCCTCCTTCAATCATGTGTCCAATATATATCAAGGAGGTCTTATTGGAAATCAATTGAGTCTTCTTCAAGGTCTCTAGTACATATGTCACATGTGAGAGGTGTTATTTCCAAATATTTTTAAAGATTAGTATGTCATCTAGATATACTATTATAGAAGAATCAATGAAGGGACGTAGCAGATCATCCATTAGTCTCATAAACATTGCAGGTGCATTGCATAATTGAAATGGCATTACTAACCACTCATACAAACCTTGTATGTTTTTTAATGTTGTCTTCCACACATATTCTACTTTGATTCTCACTTGGCGATAACCTTATTTGAGGTCCAACTTAGTGAAGAATTTGGCTTGTTGTATTTGATCTAACAAGTCATCAATCCTTGGAAAAATATACATATTCTTGATGTTGATCTTATTCATGGCACAATAGTCAATGTACATTCTCCATCTTCCATCTGTCTTTGGCACCATTATGATAGGTGAACCGCATTGTGATGTATTGGGTATGATGACTCCTTGCTCCAACAACTGCTGCAACTACTTATTTACTTCATTTTCTTCAATGATGGATTTCCTATACAACCCAATGTTAGGAAGTGGTGACTTTGTCAACAACTGAATCTTTTGTTCAACCTCTCTCTTGGGTGGCAGTCCCTGGGCCTCTTGAAAAACTTCCCTGTAGGATTCAATCAATAGTTGTATTTGACGACGTTGCTCGCCACTAAATCCTTCCAAGAATGATTTCATATCCAACTCATTTCCTTCTCCTTGTTTCTTTCCTTCTCTCAGGAACAACAAGACAAAATTATTTGTACTTCCCATGACCCTTCTTGTCTGAGGAGCATTGATCAAAGAGAGCTTAGCTTTGTCCTTGTCTACATTTATGGCTTACTATTTTCTGTCCTTGTCTAGTCTATATTGGTTCTCTCTTGTTCTTAAAATGGCATCCCTCACGTAAAAATATGGACTTCCCAATATGACTCCACATATATCTAGAGAAACCACATCTGCAACTACTTCATCAACAAAGTTTTCATTGATGGAAAACTTAATTTTGCACTGCTTTCTCACTTTCAATTCCACATCTTTCCTTACCCATCCCAAGGGGTATGGATGCAAATGATCTTGAGTCTCTATCCAAATATGCTCAACACATTGTCCAGAAATCAAGTTGGATTATGAACCGAGACAAAACAAACAATCCACCTTGCTTTGCTTCATGTAGATTTTAATGCAAAAAAAAATAGTTATTACCTTCTCCTCCTTGTGACTGCAACCAACTAATGCCATATATTTCTAGAGATTAGTGCAGTCAATCTTCCCTTTTTGTTCTGACGTGATATCCACCCATTCCTCAACATCCATTGATATTAATGCTTTCTTCTTCTTTTTTTGAAAGCATTTGGGGCGCTTCAAAAGGTGTAATTTTCAACAATTATCCTCAGTGTGTCCCTTTTGATCACATCCTTTACACTGTTGGATGGAAGTTGTTTCTTCTTATGTTGTTTCCACAATCTTCTTCTCATTCCACTTCTTCCTTTTTTGCCTCTTTCTTTGTTGTTCTTTTGGTTCTACTTGCTTATGAGTAATTTTTTGTGGCTTCCACTTGTCTCCCTCAAGGTATTTTGCTTGAATATTGGCCTTGTCAATTATCTTTGGTATAAACAACATTAGTTGTCTATGAATCTGAGGTAACAATGCCCCCAAATACTTGACTAACATGTCTAGAATTTTGAGAGATACTCACATCTGAATTTATCTCTTTCTAAACTATGTCATGAACTCCTACATTGATTTTCCTTGTCTCTGCCTAAAGTAATGCCACACTATTTGTTGGTGTTCCTCATATTCTATTGGATAAAACTGAGATTTGATCATGTCGTTGAACACCTGCCATTCAGTCATTGGTGGCTCGTTTACTAGTGATTTTCTTATTGCATCACTCTCCCACCATGTCAAAGCATGGCCTTCAAGATTCAACCGAGCAAAAACAATCTTTTGTTTTTTAGCTACTTCATGCACATTGAAGTATAGATCCATCTGTTGTAGCCATTGGTTCAGCCTGATAGCATCCACTTCCCTAGTATACAACTTGATGTCCACCTTGACCTTTGCACGAAAAGGTACCCGTGTCTTGTTGTAGTTTCACTCTCCCATTTTTGGATTAGTCTTATGCTTTGTCTCTTGCATATTTCTTCCTTCTTGGGACCTTCATGACACGTATTTGTTGATAGGGTTTCCTTTCTCTTTGATTTCAATAGTTGTGACAAAATTGATGTCAATGTGTCCAAACTCT
>SNQJ01S0097479.1:0-10642 GCA_010110895.2 Picea sitchensis
CCCTTCGAAGAGAAAGGTTATGTTATCTACCTTGGGATTTGTAGAGACTTGTAACCTAGGAACGATCATTCTTGATAAGACCGACTTGAAACCTCGTCTCTCAGATGGTAGTAGCTCACCCCACGAAATATTTTACTCAGAATATTTTTTGTACGGTGGTTGATGAGGGCACCTAGACCTGTATGATGTCGTTGGCATGTTGGAAGGCCATTGGCCAACCTATTTAGACCACATGGAATCATTCCTTCTTTCCCCTTGAAGTTAGGAGGGAAGACCATGTGCGTCGAATTTGAAGTGGTTGATGTGCATCTCGACTACAACCTTCTGCTAGGAAGGAGTTGGACCTATGCAATGCATGCAGGGGTTTCCGCAGTTTTTTGGGTCTTGTTGTTTCCACACGAGGGTCGAATCATGACCATTGACCAATTGTCCTTCTCCCGTCTTGACCCTTCATTGGGGGCATCAATGATCCCGATGATTGATAACCCTGATCCCAGCATCATCAATGTATGATTTGGTTTTTGTCCACCATTTATGGGTACATTCAATTACCCACCTCCTACTAGCGACGTCAAGATTATATCGGCTTCCCCCGACCATCCTCGAGCTAAAATATTTCAAGTGTCGTCGTTTCGAATGACTTACTTTCACGATCTGTCGAATCTTCCTTCCCCATCGGCCTCAATGGAAGGGATAGGGAATCCTGGCATGAAAATTCCCTTGTCCATGGTAGAATTTGCATACAGTATTGACCAGCAAGCTTCGGTCGACCCCGATCCGACTCCCTCATAGGAGTTAGATCCAGTTCTCGAGCCTATCTAGGCTCAAGTTTCCCTCACCACTACAGATTATTTAGACTTGGTCTTTCCCTCATATGAGGTGATTCTTGAGGCATTGACTGGTTCGGACAGACCCTAGGATGATATCCATCATATATCTTATTTTCTCCCAGAGTTAAGAATAATAGAGGCAGGTGAATTTGCGTTGATTATGACTAGAGATAGGTCTTGTCATATTAATCCTATGGCTATGCACACAGTTTACATCGAGGGAAATATTGTGAGTATCACTGAAATGATCCCTATAGATATCTCCAAAACCCCTAGCATCGTGGAGAATGTTTTCGTCAGAGTGGACTGCTCCCCCGAGGAGATTCAAATTTATATAGAGTTGTTTAAATAATTCCGCGACATGTTTTCCTGGTCTTACGAGGAAATTCCAGCAATAGACCAAAGAATTTTCTAACATGAGATAACGAATTATCATGACACCAAGTCAATTTGATAGAAGCTTCTTATGATTAATCCTCGAAAAATGACAACTATTAAGGATGAATTAGAGAAACTACTTAAAGAAGGATTTATCTACCCCATGCAGTTGACGGAATGGGTTTCAAATCTCGTTCCAGTTAACAAAAAACATGGTATGATTTGCATGTGCATGGACTTCTGTGACTTGAATAAGGCATGTCCAAAGGATAATTTCCCCACACCATTCATCGACCAGATCGTCGATGAATGCGCAGGCTGTGAGGTCTTTTCATTCATGGATGTTTTTTTAGGATATAACCAGATTCATATTAAACCTGAAGACCAACATAAAATAGTTTTTATCAGTCCGTGGGGCACATTTTCTTACCGTAGGATGCCTTTTGGCCTAATGAATGTTGGAGCCACTTTTCATTGGGTCATGTCATTTTCTTTCCACAACTTTTGACATATAGTCGAGGCTTATCTTGAGGCGATAGTTTAGTTCCCTCCCCCATGCACAATACCCCAGCTTCAAATCTTACAGGAGAAAGCGAACTTTCTTCAATGTTTTGTAACAAATATGCCAATATTACTAAAGGGTTCATGCGTTTATTGAAAAAGGGTGTCCCTTTATGTTGGGACGAAGCCGCTCAATGCTCTTTTGAAGCATTGAAACATGCCCTTACATCTACCCCTATGCTTTGGCCTCCAAATTATAATAAAGATTTCTTATTGTACTTGGACGTTGTAGAATCGACCATCAGTATGGTATTGGTTCAAGAGGATGATCTGCTCGAAGAGAATGTGATTTATTACCTAATTCGAGGCTTGATTGGGTCGGAACTCAACTATTCCCATGTTGAGAAGCTTGTGTTGGCAGTAGTGCATGTTGTCCAGCAGTTCCATCATTATATTCTTCTTTGCAAGACCACCATCATTATATTCTTCTTTGCAAGACCATCGTCATTTCCATTGTGAATCCATTTAAATATGTGTTGAAACGATGACTCATTAGTGGAAATATCAACATATGGATTGTTATCCTTAAGGAATTTGACTTGGATTTTGTTTCCGCAAAATCTAAAAGTCACTGGTATTTGTGGAACTTATTTAGGAACTTCTAGTTGAATCTAGTGATGATATTCCCAAAGAATCGCCTATTAAAGGAGATATTTTTCTGATCACATCTTCGAACCCCTGGTATGGAGATATATTAGTCTATCTCCATACTTTGAAGTGCCCTGCTTCTTCCTCCCGCAACAAGTGTCGACAAATTTTCCATCAGGCACGAAATTATCTCATACTCGATGACACTTTGTATTGTCGAGGTGTAGATTGCATTCTTCGTCGGTGCCTTATACACGAGGAAGCAAATCTCGTTCTTAATGACTTCCACACTATAGCATGTGGCAGTCATTTGTCTGGGTTGGAAATAGCCAAAAATATTTTACAAGTCGGTTACTTTTGGCCTATGTTAATCAAAGATTGTGTTGAGTCAGTTAAGAAGTTCCATCCATGTTAGATCTTCTCTTAGAAGATAAGGGAACATCCTACTCACAAGTTTCCCGTCATCGATGTTGGTCCCTTCACCAAGTGGGGGATTGATTTTACTACATGTCACCCTGATTCAGCCAGGGGGGCTTCATTATATCATCGTAGAAGTAGACTACTTCACAAAGTGGGTTGAGGCTATGCCAACATTTAACAATGATGGCGAAGAAACAACTCTCTTCATTTTTAACCAGATAATAGCAAGGTTTGGTATCCTGAAGGAGATTGTCACTGACCATGGAAGTCACTTCCAAAACAAAATGATGTTAGAGTTAACATAAAATCTTAGGTTGAGGTAATAACATTCATCAACCTACTACCCATAAGTGAATGGTCAAGTGGAAGCTGTGAATAAGTCCCTCAAGACTATTCTTCAACAAACGATTAATTCTTCCAAGTCAAATTGGCATTTGATGTTGTACTCAGCGTTATGGGCCTACTAAACATCTGTAAAGACTGCCACTGGTTTCACACCTTTTCAACTTGTTTACGAGCTTGAAGAAGTCTTTCCTATAGAGTGTTAGATCTCATCTTTAAAGTTGGCAGTAGAGTTATTTCCCGACACTTCATCGCTTGAGGAATGCTTGTTATATATCGAGAAACTCAATGAGCAATGTTCGACAACACAAGTATTCCAATAGAGGATGAACACCTTTAGTAACCACTCACATAACCATATCAAAGATCAACACACCGATGTTTTCACATGGTAAACCCCTATAGGGAAAAATCCACGGCCCCAGCCAATGCGACCACTTGGAGCATTTTATTAATGCAAAAGAAAAAGATTACAGAGATATTTTACACGAGAGTTTCTCACAATCGATCATCGACAAATGACCCTCCATTCTCTTTAAATAGAGATCATGGACCAATCGAGTGTTAAGACATAGATCAATGGTCGTTAATATCGATGAGAGTATGAACCGTCAGATGACTTTATGTCGAGAACATATCATGACCGTCTAATTTCCTAACTACAAATTCATACTAATGCATACTAAAGAAACACACTTTTACCTAATGACACATTATACCAAGTAGATATTAACTAACTCCTAAGTGTATAAATATCCTAACATCCCCCCTTAAGAAAAACTTCGGATAGGATTCAATGATTTACAATGGTGACACAATAGGAGAAGGAAGGAGGCATTAGAGCCTATCCCCCCTTAATGACAACTTCCTGAACTCCTAACATAGATATAATTTTCGAAAACTTCACTTCTGTAAGAGACTTTGTGAAAAAATTTGCAACTTGATCTTCTATAGGAAAAAAGAGCACTTCAATAACTTGATCATGAATGAGGTTTCTGATGAAGTGCATGTGTAGCTCAATGTGTTTTCTATGCTAATGTTGAACTGGGTCTTCGGTGAGCTTGATGGCAATCTGATTGTCACACCAAAGGCTATTCGGATGTTGCTGCTGGAATCCAAAATATGGAAGGATATGTCGAAGACAAAAAGCTTCCTGAGTTGAATTTATCGTTGCTCGATACTCTACTTCTCTGAAGAAAGTGAAATAGGCTATTGTTTCTTACAGGCCCAAGTGACAGGTCCTAAACTAAGGCCAAAAACATAACCTGCAGTAGACTTTCGATCATCAGGGTCTCCGACCCATTCTAAATTAGTGAAACGAACCAATAAAGGAGCCCCCCCTAAACTGTAATGTATCCTGAACTGAATTGTACCACAGACATAGCGAAGTATCCTTTTAGTTGATTTCCAATGGATTTCATGGGGTGTTTTCATATATCGAGAAACAAGACCAACAACAAAGGAAAGATCAGGACGGGTATGAGTCAAGTATAAGAGGCTACCAAATAACTGACAGTACAGGGTGGCATCAACATCGGGAGAAGTAAAGGTGGCAATAATATTGACTCCAGACTGGAAGGTAGAAGCGGTTGGTTTACAATCGTCCAAGTGAAAGTGACAAAGAAGGTCACAAGCATACTTAGACTGGGAAAGAAAAAATCCTTCATTGGTTTCCAAAACTTAGAGGCCAAGGAAGTAGTGCAAAAAACCTAAGTCTGTCATTTCAAATTTCTTCTTAAGGTTGGTTTTCACATGGTTTAAAAGTTTTGACTCACTACCAATAAGGATAAGGTCATCAACATAAAGGACAAAGATTATGAGATGGCTTCCTACTTTCTTGGTATAGACATTAGGATCAGAATGGCATCTAGAGAATCCAACAGCAATAAGAAAGTTTTCCATTTTGGCATACCAAGCTCGAGGAGCTTTCTTGAGATCATAAAGAGATTTCTTAAGGTGAAAAACAAGGCTAGAGTCATTCTGGACATAGCCAGGAGGTTGTTCCATGTATATTTATTCTTTCAAATGTTCGTGCAAGAAGGAAGATTAACATCCATCTGATGGAACTCCCATTTATGTGAGGCAGCAAGGGAAAGAACAAGGCAGATGGAATTCATTTTGACTACAAGGGAAAAGGTTTCATTATAGTCAATTCCTTCAACTTGAGAAAATCCTTTGGCAACTAATCGAGCCTTGTGTCTTTCAACACTTCCATCTGATGCATACTTAGTTCTTTAGACCCGTTTACATCTGAAAATTTGTCTTCCTTTTGGAAGAGGTACAAGATCCCAAGTATCATTTTCCATTAAAGAACGATACTCTTCATTCATTGTTGTATCCCAATCTAGATGACCTGAAGCTTCTGCAAATAGCTTTGGATCATGAGTTTTTGAAACTTGAGCCAAAAGAGAAGAGTCTCATTGGAACTGTGAACACGTCTGATGTTGATCTGAAGGATCATCGACAAGATCAATAGATGCTTCTTGTGTTGAACAGACCCATCTAGGAAGCAATGGAGTTGGTAATCGTTCAGGTTCAAAGGACTCATCTGGAGGAAGGTGAGTAGGCGGAGGTGGATTTTCATCCTCACTATCATCATCTGAAGAAGGAACAAATGTCGAATATGGCTCACAGACCAAAGAAGGCACTACCGTTGAATTAGGATCATAGGCCAAAGAAGGCACAAACGTCGAATTAGGCTCACAGGCAAAGAGATTTTCATCAAATTTAACATCTCTTCTAATAATAATTTCATTACAATGTGTTTGAAGAAGTCTATAACCTTTGACATCTTCAGAAGAACCAACAAATATACACTTCTCACTTTTAGGTTGCAATGCTTTCCTTTTCTCATCAAGAATGTGAGCCCATGCTATACTGCCAAATACACAGAAGTGAATTACATCTAGTTTAATTTTAGTCCAAGCTTCTTCTGGTGTTATATTTTTAAGAGCCTTTGTGGGAATGTGATTTACTATGTAATTTTCACATTTGATGTCTTCCACCCAATACTTTAGACTTAATCCCTTAGATTGGATCATACAATTAGCCATTTTTTTAATGTGCAATTCTTTCTCTCAGCAACACCATTTTGTTGTTGTGTATATGGAATAGTGTGTTTCATTTGGATCCCCTATGTAGTGAAGTAACTTGTAAAATTATTGTTCACATATTCACCTCCATTATCTATTCTTAACCTTTGAATTTTATGTCCATATTGCTTTTCTACAAGGGCCTTGTAGGCCAAAAACTTGTCAAAAACTTCACTCTTAAGTTTTAAGAAGTAAACCTAAGTATGTCTAGAAAAGTCATCAATGAAAGTTAAGAAATACTTGCACCCCGAAAAAGAAGGAGAAGAAAGTGGACCACACAAATCACTATGAACAAGTTGCAAAGGACCCTAGGCGTGCCAAGAGGCACGTTTTTCAAAATTGTCCTGATGATGTTTTCCAAGAACACAACCGGAACAAACACCATCTTTGCATGAAACAAGAGGAAGACCAGTCACCATCTGTCGATTACATAGTTGTTGGAATGAGCGATAGTTTAGATGACCAAACCGCTCATGCCAATTTTTTCTCAAGTCATTTCTATGAGCAACAAAAACTGATGAAAAGGATGATGACCCAAAGTTGTCAAACTTGTACAACCTGGTAATATCATCAGAAATTCCAGTTGCAAGAACATGCTTAGGATATTTTAGATCCTTGATTACAACTTGGTGAGGTGAAAACTCTACGGTTTTACCTTCACCTGAATGAGTCATTTTATATATTGATAGAAGGTTACAAGAAAGACTTGGAACACATAATACATCATTGAAATGACCATTTTCTACTTGAACTGTTACATATCCTTCAACACTAAGAGATCTATCATCACCAACAAATATTTTATTGGTGTTACATTCATTTAGAGTAGAAAACATGTCTCTATCCTTAACCATATGATAAGATGCTCAAGAATCAATAAGCCACTTATCATAAGTAGAAGTAGAAGGTGTATTGAAGGAGAAACCAGAAGCAGAAAGTGCATGTCCATGAGAAAAAGAAGAAGAAGTATAATCAATACTAGTGTTGTGCTTCTTCATCGCTGCTTCTAAAGATGACATCTTCTTGAAACATTTGGACTCATCATGAACATCTTTATCACAAAATTTGCAATTTCTGTAAGTCTTCTTATTTTTATATTTTGCTCCTTTGTCTCCATTCGGAGGAAAATCTATCTGAGTGGGTTTGGGACCCTTATATTGCTTTTTGTTGTGGCGAGGATGTTGCTTCTTGGGATTATTGGGTTTATCTTTCTGTTGGGAAACTAAGGCTTTGTTGGAGGTACCTACAGTGTTGATCACTCCAAGTTGTACAAGCTTATCTTCCTCTCTAATCAAAGAAGCACAAAAAGACTCAAGAGTGTTTTTTTCATAATCCTTCCCTAGAGCCTCTCTCATGGAATAAAAGGTATATACAAACACAGAATATGTACTACCTAGCTTAGAAAGAATAAGATAGATGCAACGCTCTTCCTCCATTTTTATCCTACATTCTTCACATAAAATTTAGATTGTTTTAAACCTAGATAGATAGTCTCCAAGGCAAGAAAAATCACTTGGAATCAAGGTCAGTACTTTATTTTCTAACTGTTGTGCTCGAATAATATTGAGTTTACCAAACACAGATTCAATATTTTCCCAAGCTTCTTCGGGGTCATCAATTTATTGAAGATGGTGTCTTAAATCAAGAGATATGGACATTCCAATTAGCCCACGTGATTCATCACTCCTATTATCCCATTTGGCTTTCGTATCATCATCAGTGGGTTCTTTTTCCTTTCCCAAGATAATCTGGTAGAAGCCTTTATTTCTTAATAAATATTCCATATGAGATTTCCATTGGAAGTAGTTGGTGCAGGTAAGAAAAACATTACTTGTAGAAGCCATATTAAATATGCAGATAATATGGATTTAAAAACTGAAACTGATGATCTGGATGGAAAGAGCGYGAAGAGTTATGCARTTTAAAAAAAAAGAAACAACCCTGAAAACAGACTTCRGATGTGAGAGTTATGCCCTTTTAAATGTTGAAATATTGTAAATGCAAAGAGTATTCTAATTATTATTGATGTATTATTCATTAGATCAATCCCCTTTTGTGGATTGATCATGTCGGGTATTGTAAATAACCAAATCCCCTTTTGCGGATTGGTCAAACCCTAATTGTAATAGGTAGAATAAGAAGTCGGCCCCAGAATATATTAAAGGTGGTTATAACCACCCAGAATAAGAAATCGACCCTGCGAATGAAAAGAAACCTACGTCCACATGTGCCAGATTGTATAAATAAAGAGGCTATCACCTCATTTGAACACACACTCACTTGTTCATCAGAGCACAAGTTCGAAGCTGCAGTTGGAGAAGAAAGAAGAGAGAGAGAGGCATATTTTTGGGAGAGGACTTCATGTATTTGTTTGAGTTATCTCTTGGCATTGTATTGGCTATCTATATTAAGGAATTTTTTGCTGGGATTTCTCCCCCATGAGGGTTTCCTAGGATAAATGATGTGTCTCTTGTGATTATGTATTTCTTAGTGTTCCTATCTATTCTATGGTTATCTAGTGAAATGAAAAGAAACCTAATAATAGATTAAACCTTAACATGGTATCAGAGATAAGCTGAAGAGAGCATCTCTCACAAGAGAAAGTGAAAAACGTTACTGTTATCGTACATGAAAATTATGGTTTTTGTTGAAGAAGTATTTCAACCCCAAAACCATCTAGAAAAGTGTGCCCTTCCTCAAGGATAACTTTGGCATCCTCAGCGCAACTTTTTAGTGGCTAGATCTCCCAGAAAATGAAACCCTAGTTTTCACAAAGTACCAGAAGTACCAGAAAACCAGAGTACCATAAGTACCAAAAGTACCAGAGTACCATAAGTACCAGAAAACCAGAGTACCATAAGTACCAGAAGTACCAAAGTACCAGAGTACCAGAAAACCAGAAGTACCAGTCCAAAAATCCACTGATCAAGTTTGAAGGGGTAAAAGTTGGATCTTCTGAAATATAACCACACCAGGCTACTCGCCTCAGCCAAGAGCACCTCCTGGTAAGTTCAAAATTCAATTCTGAGCATTGTCATTTTTTGGTCATTTTTCCTAGCTCTAGGTAAAAGATGTCTTCAAGCACTAAGCTTGTTGACAAGATAGAAGGTGTGGAAAACTTCTATGCCTGGAAGTATAGGATTGGACTAATTCTTGAAGAGAATGACCTAGCAAGATTCGGCAAAGAAGAAGTACCAGAACCCACCGATGCTGCAAAGAAAGAAAAGCACCAAAAGGACACAATTAGGGCTAAGAGAATCATTGTAGATTCTATCAAAGATCACTTGATTCCTCAAGTGTCTTCAAAGAAGACTCCAAAATAAATGTTTGATGCCCTAACCAAATTATATGAAGGAAATAACATAAACCAGAAGATGAATCTAAGAACTCAACTCAAGAATACAAGGATGCAGAAAGGAGAATCGATCCAGGAATATTTCTCCAGAATATCAGAATTCAAAGAACAACTAGAAGCAATTGGAGATACCATAGAAGAAGACGAACTCGTAATGACGGCCCTTAATGGTCTCACAATACCTTCGGATGCATTCATCCAAACTATTTGTGCTATAACATAGAAACTAAAATTTGATAGTCTTTGGGAAGAATGTATTCAAGAAGAAACAAGAGTAGCTAACCAAGAAGCTTTATTATCAAGAGATGAAGATAAAGCCCTAGCTACTCACACTAAAGGAGGAAGAAATAAGTCTTACTTCCAGAAATAAACCCACAAAGAGTCTCACCCCCAAAACAAATTCATACATAAAGAATCTCAACCTAAGAGGTTCTAGAAGAAAGGACAAAGAAAAGAAAGAGACTTATCATCTTGCCAATGCTACCATTGTGACAAGATGGGACATATTGCGAGACATTGTCTAGCTAGACAAGAAGAATACAAGAGGAAAAATAATAGGCACCATGCCCATGCAATTGAAGATGAAGAGCCACCTGCAAAGATGATAAGAGAATGCATTGAAGACTGTGTCTTAATCTTGTTCCTCTTAGGATCAGTATCACCTGGAGAGGACACTTGGCTCATTGATAGTGGTGCTTCCAATCACTTGACAAGTCAAAGAGATATTCTCTCTTGCCTTTCAGAAAATAATTTTTCTCAGAAAGTTACACTTGGATATGATTATCAATACCCTATCAAGGGAGTGGGAGAATCAAAATACAAGCTTAATTCAGGGACTTCAATGAATATGAAGGATGTACTATATGTACCATGTTTGACAAAGATCCTACTATCCATATCATCTTTAGAAAAGAAAGGCTTTTGAATTGCCTTTATAGATGGAGAATTTCTTATGTGAGATAAGGGTAAAACCATGAAAGAAGCTATCATCATTGGAAAAGAATAAGGTGGCTTGTATAAGCTAAAGGGTCACTCTGAAGCAGCCATGACCCATGCCATTGAGAATCCATGTGAAC
>SNQJ01S0097479.1:10652-20965 GCA_010110895.2 Picea sitchensis
CTAAAGTATTGGGTGGAAGACATCAAATGTGAAAATTACATAGTAAATCACATTCCCACAAAGGCTCTTAAAAATATAACACCAGAAGAAGCTTGGACTAAAATTAAACTAGATGTAATTCACTTCTGTGTATTTGGCAGTATGGCATGGGCTCACATTCTTGATGAGAAAAGGAAAGCATTGCAACCTAAAAGTGAGAAGTGTATATTTGTTGGTTCTTCTGAATATGTCAAAGGTTATAGACTTCTTCAAACACATTGTAATGAAATTATTATTAGAAGAGATGTTAAATTTGATGAAAATCTCTTCGCCTGTGAGCCTAATTCGACGTTTGTGCCTTCTTTGGCCAATGATCCTAATTCAACGGTAGTGCCTTCTTTGGTCTGTGAGCCATATTCGACATTTGTTCCTTCTTCAGATGATGATAGTGAGGATGAAAATCCACCTCCGCCTGCTCACCTTCCTCTAGATGAGTCCTTTGAACCTGAACGATTACCAACTCCATTGCTTCCTAGATGGGTCCGTTCAACACAAGAAGCATCTATTGATCTTGTCGATGATCCTTCAGATCAACATCAGACGTGTTCACAGTTCCAACGAGCCTCTTCTCTTTTGGCTCAAGTTTCAGACACTCATGATCCAAAGACATTTGGAAAAGCTTCAGGTCATCTAGATTGGGATACAACAATGAATGAAGAGTATCGTTCTTTAATGGAAAATGATACTTGGGATC
Source organism: Picea sitchensis (assembly GCA_010110895.2). Lineage (NCBI taxonomy): Eukaryota > Viridiplantae > Streptophyta > Pinopsida > Pinales > Pinaceae > Picea > Picea sitchensis. Next base: position 11,386 of record SNQJ01S0097479.1, read on the forward strand.
TTGTACCTCTTCCAAAAGGAAGAAAAATTTTCAGATGTAAATGGGTATAAAGAACTAAGTATGCATCAGATGGAAGTGTTGAAAGACACAAGGCTCGATTAGTTTCCAAAGGATTTTCTCAAGTTGAAGGAATTGACTATAATGAAACCTTTGCCCTTGTAGTCAAAATGAATTCCATCTGCCTTGTTCTTTCCCTTGCTGCCTCACATAAATGGGAGGTCCATCAGATGGATGTTAATCTTCCTTCTTGCACGAACATTTGAAAGAATAAATATACATGGAACAACCTCCTAGCTATGTCCAGAATGACTCTAGCCTTGTTTTTCACCTTAAGAAATCTCTTTATGATCTCAAGAAATCTCCTCGAGCTTGGTATGCCAAAATGGAAAACTTTCTTATTGCTGTTGGATTCTCTAGATGCCATTCTGATCCTAATGTCTATACCAAGAAAGTAGGAAGCCATCTCATAATCTTTGTCCTTTATGTTGATGACCTTATCCTTATTGGTAGTGAGTCAAAACTTTTAAACCATGTGAAAACCAACCTTAAGAAGAAATTTGAAATGACAGACTTAGGTTTTTTGCACTACTTCCTTGGCCTCTAAGTTTTGGAAACCAATGAAGGATTTTTTCTTTCCCAGTCTAAGTATGCTTGTGACCTTCTTTGTCACTTTCACTTGGACGATTGTAAACCAACCGCTTCTACCTTCCAGTCTGGAGTCAATATTATTGCCACCTTTACTTCTCCCGATGTTGATGCCACCCTGTACTGTCAGTTATTTGGTAGCCTCTTATACTTGACTCATACCCGTCCTGATCTTTCCTTTGTTGTTGGTCTTGTTTCTCGATATATGAAAACACCCCATGAAATCCATTGGAAATCAACTAAAAGGATACTTCGCTATGTCTGTGGTACAATTCAGTTCAGGATACATTACAGTTTAGGGGGGGCTCCTTTATTGGTTCGTTTCACTAATTTAGAATGGGTCGGAGACCCTGATGATCGAAAGTCTACTGCAGGTTATGTTTTTGGCCTTAGTTTAGGACCTGTCACTTGGGCCTGTAAGAAACAATAGCCTATTTCACTTTCTTCAGAGAAGTAGAGTATCGAGCAACGATAAATTCAACTCAGGAAGCTTTTTGTCTTCGACATATCCTTCCATATTTTGGATTCCAGCAGCAACATCCGAATAGCCTTTGGTGTGACAATCAGATTGCCATCAAGCTCACCGAAGACCCAGTTCAACATTAGCATAGAAAACACATTGAGCTACACATGCACTTCATCAGAAACCTCATTCATGATCAAGTTATTGAAGTGCTCTTTTTTCCTATAGAAGATCAAGTTGCAAATTTTTTCACAAAGTCTCTTACAGAAGTGAAGTTTTCGAAAATTATATCTATGTTAGGAGTTCAGGAAGTTGTCATTAAGGGGGGATAGGCTCTAATGCCTCCTTCCTTCTCCTATTGTGTCACCATTGTAAATCATTGAATCCTATCCGAAGTTTTTCTTAAGGGGGGATGTTAGGATATTTATACACTTAGGAGTTAGTTAATATCTACTTGGTATAATGTGTCATTAGGTAAAAGTGTGTTTCTTTAGTATGCATTAGTATGAATTTGTAGTTAGGAAATTAGACGGTCATGATATGTTCTCGACATAAAGTCATCTGACGGTTCATACTCTCATCGATATTAACGACCATTGATCTATGTCTTAACACTCGATTGGTCCATGATCTCTATTTAAAGAGAATGGAGGGTCATTTGTCGATGATCGATTGTGAGAAACTCTCGTGTAAAATATCTCTGTAATCTTTTTCTTTTGCATTAATAAAATGCTCCAAGTGGTCGCATTGGCTGGGGCCGTGGATTTTTCCCTATAGGGGTTTACCATGTGAAAACATCGGTGTGTTGATCTTTGATATGGTTATGTGAGTGGTTACTAAAGGTGTTCATCCTCTATTGGAATACTTGTGTTGTCGAACATTGCTCATTGAGTTTCTCGATATATAACAAGCATTCCTCAAGCGATGAAGTGTCGGGAAATAACTCTACTGCCAACTTTAAAGATGAGATCTAACACTCTATAGGAAAGACTTCTTCAAGCTCGTAAACAAGTTGAAAAGGTGTGAAACCAGTGGCAGTCTTTACAGATGTTTAGTAGGCCCATAACGCTGAGTACAACATCAAATGCCAATTTGACTTGGAAGAATTAATCGTTTGTTGAAGAATAGTCTTGAGGGACTTATTCACAGCTTCCACTTGACCATTCACTTATGGGTAGTAGGTTGATGAATGTTATTACCTCAACCTAAGATTTTATGTTAACTCTAACATCATTTTGTTTTGGAAGTGACTTCCATGGTCAGTGACAATCTCCTTCAGGATACCAAACCTTGCTATTATCTGGTTAAAAATGAAGAGAGTCGTTTCTTCACCATCATTGTTAAATGTTGGCATAGCCTCAACCCACTTTGTGAAGTAGTCTACTTCTACGATGATATAATGATGCCCCCTGGCTGAATCAGGGTGACATGTAGTAAAATCAATCCCCCACTTGGTGAAGGGACGAACATCGATGACGGGAAACATGTGAGTAGGATGTTCCCTTATCTTCTAAGAGAAGATCTAACATGGATGGAACTTCTTAACTCACTCAACACAATCTTTGATTAACATAGGCCAAAAGTAACCGACTCGTAAAATATTTTTGGCTATTTCCAACCCAGACAAATGACTGCCACATGCTATAGTGTGGAAGTCATTAAGAACGAGATTTGCTTCCTTGTGTATAAGGCACCGACGAAGAATGAAATCTACACCTCGACAATACAAAGTGTCATCGAGTATGAGATAATTTCGTGCCTGATGGTGAATTTGTCGACACTCGTTGTGGGAGGAAGAAGCAGGGCACTTCAAAGTATGGAGATAGACTAATATATCTCCATACCAGGGGTTCGAAGATGTGATCAGAAAAATATCTCCTTTAATAGGCGATTCTTTGGGCATATCATCACTAGATTCAACCAGAAGTTCCTAAATAAGTTCCACAAATACCAGTGACTTTTAGATTTTGCGGAAACAAAATCCAAGTCAAATTCCTTAAGGATAAAAATCCATATGTTGATATTTCCACTAATGAGTCGTCGTGTCAACACATATTGAAACGGATTCACAATGGAAATGACGATGGTCTTGCAAAGAAGAATATAATGATGGTGGTCTTGCAAAGAAGAATATAATGACGGAACCGCTGGACAACATGCACTACTACTAACACAAGCTTCTCAACATGGGAATAGTTGAGTTCCGACCCAATCAAGCCTCGACTTAGGTAATAAATCACATTCTCTTCGAGCAGATCATCCTCTTGAACCAATACCATACTGATGGTCGATTCTACAACGTCCAAGTACAATAAGAAATCTTTATTATAATTTGGAGGCCAGAGCATAGGGGTAGATGTAAGGGCATGTTTCAATGCTTCAAAAGAGCGTTGAGCGGCTTCGTCCCAACATAAAGGGACACCCTTTTTCAATAAACACATGAACCCTTTAGTAATATTGGCATATTTGTTACAAAACATTGAAGAAAGTTTGCTTTCTCCTGTAAGATTTGAAGCTGGGGTATTGTGCATGGGGGAGGGAACTAAACTATCGCCTCAAGATAAGCCTCGACTATATGTCAAAAGTTGTGGAAAGAAAATGACATGACCCAATGAAAAGTGGCTCCAACATTCATTAGGCCAAAAGGCATCCTACGGTAAGAAAATGTGCCCCACGCACAGATAAAAACTGTTTTATGTTGGTCTTCAGGTTTGATATGAATCTGGTTATATCCTAAAAAAACATCCATGAATGAAAAGACCTCACAGCCTGCGCATTCATCGACGATCTGGTCGATGAATGGGGTGGGGAAATTATCCTTTGGACATGCCTTATTCAAGTCACAGAAGTCCATGCACATGCAAATCATACCATATTTTTTGTTAACTGGAACGAGATTTGAAACCCATTCCGTCAACTGCATGGGGTAGATAAATCCTTCTTTAAGTAGTTTCTCTAATTCATCCTTAATAGTTGTCATTTTTCGAGGATTAATCATAAGAAGCTTCTATCAGATTGACTTGGTGTCAGGATAATTCGTTATCTCATGTTAGACAATTCTTTGGTCTATTGCTGGCATTTCCTCGTAAGACCAGGAAAACATGTCGCAGAATTATTTAAACAACTCTATATAAATTTGAATATCCTCGGGGGAGCAGTCCACTCCGACGAAAAAATTCTCCACGATGCCAGGGGTTTTGGAGATATCTATAGGGATCATTTCAGTGATACTCACAATATTTCCCTCGATGTAAACTGTGTGCGTATCCATAGGATTAATATGACAAGACCTATCTCTAGTCATAATCAACACAAATTCACCTGCCTCTATTATTCTTAACTCTGGGAGAAAATAAGATCTATGATGGATATCATCCCAGGGTCTGTCCGAACCAGTCAATGCCTCAAGAATCACCTCATATGAGGGAAAGACCAAGTCTAAATAATCTGTAGTGGTGAGGGAAACTTGAGCCTAGATAGGCTCGAGAACTGGATCTAACTCCTATGCGGGAGTCGAATCGGGGTCGACCGAAGCTTGCTGGTCAATACTGTATGCAAATTCTACCATGGACAAGGGAATTTTCATGCCAGGATTCCCTATCCCTTCCATTGAGGCTGATGGGGAAGAAAGAGTCGACAGATCGTGAAAGTAAGTCATTCGAAACGACGACACTTGAAATATTTTAGCTCGAGGATGGTCGGGGGAAGCCGATATAATCTTGACGTCGCTAGTAGGAGGTGGGTAATTGAATGTACCCATAAATGGTGGACAAAAACCAAATCATACATTGATGATGCTGGGATGAGGGTTATCAATCATCGGGATCATTGATGCCCCCAATGAAGGGTCAGGACGGGAGAAGGACAATTGGTCAATGGTCACGATTCGACCCTCGTGTGGAAACAACAAGACCCAAAAAACTGTGGAAACCCCTGCATGCATTGCATAGGTCCAACTCCTTCCTAGCAGAAGGTTGTAGTCGAGATGCACTTCAACCACTTCAAATTCGACGCACATGGTCTTCCCTCCTAACTTCAAGGGGAAAGAAGGAATGATTCCATGTGGTCTAAATAGGTTGCCCAATGGCCTTCCAACATGCCAATGACATCATACAGGTCTAGGCGCCCTCATCAACCACCGTACAAAAAATATTCTGAGTAAAATATTTCGTGGGGTGAGCTACTACCATCTGAGAGACGAGGTTTCAAGTCGGTCTTATCAAGAATGATCGTTCCTAGGTTACAAGTCTCTACAAATCCCAAGGTAGATAACATAACCTTTCTCTTCGAAGGGGATCTCTGGAGGACCTCCAAAGTGGACATCACATAAGGGGTTTGTGCCAAATATTCAACCACAGAGTAGTTCTGGGCAGCCCTCATGTTCAAATTATGAGAATCTTTCTTGAATGCCCCTTTCAGGATGCGTGTCATTGTTTCACCCATCATATTCTCGATCTGGATAAGAACTATTGGGTTTGTGGCTTCTTTACCCTTTTTAGCAGATTCTAGCATTCTGTAATCATGTGCCCTAGTATCTATATAAGAATCACATTTCATCATGTAAACGATCACGGTTGAGGTAGTATACATGGGGGGTCCCTGACTGCCCCCATCCATGCTCGAAGAAGGAGAGGCTTGAGTCATGTTTTTCCCATGTGGAAATGGGTTCGTCTGCACAATAGGCTATTTCCGCGCCAATAAATTATGGGCCTCCACAAGTTGAGGGCACAAGTGAGTCAGATGGTCCTCTGTGCAAAGGTTACACAGATACTTCAAATTTATCTTCTATGTGTTTCCCCTGCCAGCATTGTTATTAGGTTTCTTATCCCTTTTACCCTTCTTGTTTTTTTTTTTTTTCTTTCCTTCAGGATGCTGGTTGGCCTTCGGTTTCTTCGACTACACATTATGTACGTCCAACACTTGGGTAGGGGGAACAACTGAACCAGAGGTCTAGCTAGACGTCGTCTACTGTATCAACAACTATTGAAATTGATTTGACAACAAATCAGTGTAATTTCCTTGTGTTGAACCAAATATACCATCGGCATGTGGTCCAGAATTTTGTTTGGTCTTATTGAGGATGGACCGTGGCACATATGGAAAAATCTCATAGAGTAAGCCAGAGTGAGAGTAAATTAGTTCCAGTTGTTACGCTCTCAATATCACCTCCTCCTTTGAAAACACTCCCAAAGTCACAACATCCTAGGATAATTGTGGTACCAAATAATGCAGGAACCATTCTAGCATGAAAGATGGTGGGAATTGTACCTTAATCAAACTCTTCTGATGTCGCCATTCCCGGATGTGATACGAGATATGATCAGCCTTAGTCTGCTCAAAGTTGGCCAACAATTCAATTTCGACATTGTATATCACAGGTTGTTGTAAATGGTTTAGGAAGACCATTTCGAAGTCACCAAAGTAAGAATATCTTGAGTGGTCAAGCTCGATGTACCATTTCATGACACCCCCGATAAGAGTGCATTGAAACAGGTGCAACTGTATGGAGTTTTCTCGTAGTGAGTTTGATGAGCACCATAGATGGAAAGTTTTCATGTGATCGCTTGGATATTTGCCAGGATTTCCCTCGAACTTTGGAACGTCAGAGGAAAACTTGGTTGGCATGGGAGGCCAATGTGGATCATGAAAAATCGGGCCGTTAAGTAACCTTGACAAGTCTGGAAAGTGTAGCGTCTCCAGAAATGGTAGTTTGGGTTGGATATTATGTACAGGAAAGAGGGGGTCTGGAGTTTGTCTGGCACTAGGTTTCCAGGAAAAGTTGGGTTGCTAGCCAGGGTTCTGGTAGAAACTGTGGCCTTGGCTAGTGTGAGGAAAAAATATTTGTTGGGAAATCATTAGCTGACTCCCATAGTTGGAAAAAATTGGTTGGGACGAGATTTCTCCCCACGTTATGTTCCAAGGATTTTGGGGGGAATTCCCCCAACCGAATCGACAGGCATAGGTACTGATCCCTACCCGAGGTTCCGTTGACCATGGAAGGGGTTTCTCCCGGACGGCATCCCTTACAAGGGAACTGATCCCTACCAAGGATTCCAAATTCCTTGTGAGGAGAAGACTCCTACACTTTACCCCTGTGTAGGAATAATAACTTGCACAAGATTTTGTTGTCCAAAACTGGGGTTGCCCCCAGCTGAGACGATAGTCGAAGAAAAGGAGTTATTACCAAACGTGTTGAACAAAGAGAACAACATGGATCCCACTGACGTAGTGTATGATTATGATCCTAAGCTACCTACTCCAAACAAGCTGTAGTTAACACTTGACCGGATAGGTGGCTGGAAAGCATTACTGAGCGAGGGGGATGGAGGAGGTATGTGACCCCCCACTGTAAGAGAAAACATTATAGGAGGTTGATGTGCCCCCAATAGACCCTTGCAAAGGAGCGTTGGAGCTCCCTACCCCCAGACCCATGGTCTGTAATGTGGACTAGGTAAGGACAAAGTTCGTGTCGAAGCTGGGCATATCATATGAAAATGGAGGGCCTGTCACACTCTGTGTAAATGGAGCAGTGGTCGCCATGGACGACGACATCAGACCACTACTCGAGGTAGAGGGGGTCAAGAATACTATGCTCCGGACTGGTGAAGGTCAGTTAGGAGGTGGGATACCCCCTATAGTATTATCCATTGAGGGATTATGAGGACTCCCAGACGAAGTAGCAACATTTGCTTCCATAGTTTCTTGTAAGATTATCAGACACTCATAAGGTGTCACCCTTGGAGGGACAACTTGTACTAATATTGGCACCAACAAGTCAATGATCATAGGGTTTACTGGCCCGAGAGCCTCCGCTCTAAGGTCAGAAATAGTGGGTTCCTCTGGAGTCGAGTATTCTCCTATCGGAGCAGGGCCGGGCATAATTTCCTGTGGCCTGGTTGCTTCGAATGACCCTTGATGGTCAAGTTTTCTCCGTAATGGTGGCGGTGGTGGCTCTAATGAAACCATAGGTAGACCCTGAATCCTTCGTGACTGGCAGAGCTCTTGATCTTCCACTATGTGAAATATCAATGACACAGTAATTATTTTACTATCATTGAAAACCAAGCACTCACTAGAAAAATTTCTATAATATAAACTAGGAAAATCACTATCTAGTTGGAAGAATAGTTACACCAACCAACACTAGATAAACTTACTAGTGAAAGTGAAAATCGAACACAGAAGCACCCTCCGGGTATACTCTCTGAAGTGTTACCCGATGTCTACCCTAGGTATCACGGCATACCCCCGCAGTCACCTGTGTAAGTCCCTAGAAAATAGGAAACTAAGTTGCCAGCTCGTGAACAGTCACCAGGCGGGTACAAGCAACAATCGGGTGGACCACAATGAGAAGGAAAACAAGTCCAAAACCTACCGAGGGTATCGAAAGTAAGTGGTCTGAAAGAAAATTGAGGATCTCTAATAGATTCGAGGTCCACAAATCTCCGTAGGAAAATGCGAGCAATACTATCCCATGACAAATCGTCAATATACAACCCCCTCTACATTTAGTCTAGATTTGGGGGGGTTATCTCCACTGCCTTTCCTCACACGACCTCGTGTTTAGCCCCTGTGTTAGAGGGGGGTATCGGATAACTTTCATGTCACTGGAATTTAACACTCCCTAGCTCTGACTCCGATGTTTGTTTAAAAGCCTTGAAGAGTTTCCTCTCCAACCTAATACAAGGCTCTAACCCTAAACTAGTTGATTGACCCTACAAACATAAAATTCTAATTAATTTTAAATTTAGCGTTCGTTTTAAATGGCTTGTTTAACTCAAAGATAATTGTAGTGAAACTAGCGATGTTTATGAGAGACGAAAAGAGGAGAAATAAATGAAACTATGAAAGAAAAATTACTTCTAGTTTACAAATAAATATTTACAACTAGCTCTTTGTAACCAACATTTTCATAACTAACTATTTTCAAGATCTTTAAAAAAGAAGACCTAAAATGAAATTTCACTCGACTACGAACTACTTAGGTTCTAAGAAATTAGTAAAGAACTTAAAAATTGAACTCGTTTTCCTTTCAAGTAAAATAACTAACCCTAACTACTTTACCAAACTAAGAATGAAAAATATTTTTCTTTTTTGGAAATGCTTTAAACAGGAAAAACATGAAATATTTTTTTTCTCTTTTCTTTAAAGCAAATGAAAAGGGGAAAATAAAATAGAAGAAAAGACTGAAACCGACCTTTTTCCCACTACGGATCACAAGGAGTAACTAAAGACACCAAATAGGCTGATCAACAATTCAAAGACTCGCCTAAAACCCTTTCATAAGAAAACACTAGAAATCTTCAAAAAGACAAGCAAACTAACATCTAATCCAAGCTATGACTGTAAAAACCAGAGACACTGAACTTTGTCAAGAAACCCTAAGAAGTAAGACCTCAATCAGAGAAAAGGTTGACTACCTCTTCTTAAAAATAGTCTCTTGAACCAGGTATGCTATTGATTCTTAAGAAG
>SNQJ01S0097479.1:21015-42039 GCA_010110895.2 Picea sitchensis
CCCCACGTTATGTTCCAAGGATTTTGGGGGGAATTCCCCCAACCGAATCGACAGGCATAGGTACTGATCCCTACCCGAGGTTCCATTGACCATGGAAGGGGTTTCTCCCGGACGACATCCCTTGCAAGGGAACTGATCCCTACCAAGGATTCCAAATTCCTTGTGAGGAGAAGACTCCTACACTTTACCCCTGTGTAGGAATAATAACTTGCACAAGATTTTGTTGTCCAAAACTGGGGTTGCCCCCAGCTGAGACGATAGTCAAAGAAAAGGAGTTATTACCAAACATGTTGAACAAACAGAAAAACATGGATCCCACTGACGTAGTGTATGATTATGATCCTAAACTACCTACTCCAAACAAGCTGTAGTTAACACTCGACTAGATAGGTGGCTGGAAAGAATTACTGAGCGAGGGGGATGGAGGAGGTATGTGACCCCCACTGTAAGAGAAAACATTATAGGAGGTTGATGTGCCCCCAATAGACCCTTGCAAAGGAGCTTTGGAGCTCCCTACCCCCAGACCCATGGTCTGTAATGTGGACTAGGTAAGGAAAAAGTTCGTGTCGAAGCTGGGCATATCATATGAAAATGGAGGGCTCGTCACACTCTGTGTAAATGGAGCAGTGGTCGCCATGGACAACGACATCAGACCACTACTCGAGGTAGAGGGGGTCAAGAATACTATGCTCCGGACTGGTGAAGGTCGGTTAGGAGGTGGGATACCCCCTATAGTATTATCCATTGAGGCATTATGAGGACTCCTAGACGAAGTAGCAACATTTGCTTCCATAGTTTCTTGTAAGATTATCAGACACTCATAAGGTGTCACCCTTGGAGGGACAACTTGTACTAATATTGGCACCAACAAGTCAATGATCATAGGGTTTACTGGCCCGAGAGCCTCCGCTCTAAGGTCATAAATAGTGGGTTCCTCTGGAGTCGATTATTCTCCTATCGGAGCAGGGCCGGGCACAATTTCCTGTGGCCTGGTTGCTTCGAATGACCCTTGATGGTCAAGTTTTCTCCGTAATGGTGGCGGTGGTGGATCTAATGAAACCATAGGTAGACCCTAAATCCTTCGTGACTGGAAGAGCTCTTGATCTTCCACTATGTGAAATATCAATGACACAGTAATTATTTTACTATCATTGAAAACCAAGCACTCACTAGAAAAATTTCTATAAGATAAACTAGGAAAATCACTATCTAGTTGGAAGAATAGTTACACCAACCAACACTAGAGAAACTTACTAGTGCAAGTGCAAATCGAACACAGAAGCACCCTCCGGGTATACTCTCTGAAGTGTTACCCAATGTCTACCCTAGGTATCACGGTATACCCCCACAGTCACCTGTGTAAGTCCCTAGAAAATAGGAAACTAAGTTGCCAGCTCGTGAACAGTCACTAGGCAGGTACAATCAACAATTGTGTGGACCACAATGAGAAGGAAAACAAATCCAAAACCTACCGAGGGTATCGAAAGTAAGTGGTCCGAAAGACAATTGAGGATCTCTAATAGATTCGAGGTCCACAAAGCTCTGTAGGAAAATGCGAGCAATACTATCCCATGACAAATCGTCAATATACAACCCCCTCTACATTTAGTCTGGATTTGGGGGGGTTATATCCACTTCCTTTCCTCACACGACCTTGTGTTTAGCCCTTGTGTTAGAGGGGGGTATCGGATAACTTTCATGTCACTGGAATTTAACACTCCCTAGCTCTGACTCCGATGTTTGTTTAAAAGCCTTGAAGAGTTTCCTCTCCAACCTAATACAAGGCTCTAACCTTAAACTAGTTGATTGACCCTACAAACATAAAATTCTAATTAATTTTAAATTTAGCGTTCGTTTTAAATGGCTTGTTTAACTCAAAGATAATTGCAGTGAAACTAGCGATGTTTATGAGAGACGAAAAGAGGAGAAATAAATGAAACTATGAAAGAAAAATTACTTCTAGTTAACAAATAAATATTTACAACTAGCTCTTTGTAACCAACATTTTCATAACTAACTATTTTCAAGATCTTTAAAAAAGAAGACCTAAAATGAAATTTCACTCGACTACGAGCTACTTAGGTTCTAAGAAATTAGTAAAGAACTTAAAAATTGAACTTGTTTTCCTTTCAAGTAAAATAACTAACCCTAACTACTTTACCAAACTAAGAATGAAAAATATTTTTCTTTTTTGGAAATGCTTTAAACAGGAAAAACATGAAATATTTTTTTTCTCTTTTCTTTAAAGAAAATGAAAAGGGGAAAATAAAATAGAAGAAAAGACCGAAACCGACCTTTTTCCCACTACGGATCATAAGGAGTAACTAAAGCACCAAATAGGCTGATGAAAAATTCAAAGACTCGCCTAAAACCCTTTCATAAGAAAACACTATAAATCTTCAAAAAGACAAGCAAACTAACATCTAATCCAAGCTATGACTGTAAAAACCAGAGACACTGAACTTTGTCAAGAAACCCTAAGAAGTAAGACCTCAATCAGAGAAAAGGTTGACTACCTCTTCTTAAAAATAGTCTCTTGAACCAGGTATGCTATTGATTCTTAAGAAGCCTATGTATGTACGCAGGATGTCTACCAATAAGGGTGCATATGTATGCATGTTGAACCACTACAAGGCACATACACCTATGTATTTCTTCAAAAATGAAATAAAATAGACATAATAATAGGGAAGGGAGAAATGGTATGGCACCAAAAGGTGACCAAACCCCTTAAAAGACTCAACCGACACAAAATAAACTCGAAAGGTATCAAAACCAATCAGACACCCAAAAAATCCCCTAAAACTCTAGAGGCTTTCCTAGTATGGTCACCAGTTCTGCTAGCGGGAAAACCCCCCTATGACTACACTAGGGTTCAAAATGTAGGTAGATCAACAACCGTCTAAAATTCAACTACCTCTCTAACTACCTCAAACATGCCCAAGAATTATACAAGAAAAACAATGATGACAAGGATGGGGTAACCATACCTCTACTCCGCGTCCGGTGATGATCCTCTCACTCTTGAAAGATTTTTTGACTGCACGCCTCCTCCCAAGACTGGCATGCATTCAAATATAGAAAAAGATAAATCTACAAGAATGCAATTCATACACAAATAAGGGTTAGATGTTAGAACATAAATCAACAAAAACATTCAATACACCATGATTTGGGACAGGAAAAGTAGTTCTTTTATTGATAACTCATTGATTATACCTTTTACAATCAAATCCGACTACTGATCCATGAACCTGGTCCAGTCTCCTCTTCACCAAGCTCCAAGTGCACCTCTGTATGGATTCTCCTCTTAACCTTCTGATCTCTTCTTGGGAAGTGAATGGGTTTTTGATGGAGGAAGAAGGGCTAATTGGGAAATGCAAGGGAAATTCTCACGAAAGGGCTGCAATTACTTGGGGCAAGGAGGGGATGTGAAATGGGTAGAGTTTCATTGTTCTTACATCTATATGTAAAATGAGACCCCAACACCTCCTTTTATATGGGAAAAGGATTGTTATTTGGTTGGGTGACGGGATATAGGCGGTGGATTAGTTGGGAAACTACCCAATAGCCCATAATATCAACGATTTCCTTGCAACTTTTTATTTTTTGCAACTTTTGAAAGTATACATAGGTTGTAGTGGTGAAACATGCATATGTGCATGGGCTATAGTGGTGCATAAAGCGTATGTACGCAGACAGTAGTGGAGCAGGGTGCATACATCTTCAAAATATTGTTTTTTTTAGAAGAGAAACTCAGTGATGGCTTGGAAAAAAATGCAATTAAGAGGGCCAAAGTCCAGGTATGCATGTGTAGATCAATTTAGGATTATAACACTTATTGGAAAAATGATTCTTTTGAAAGAAGATGATGGTAGAGCCATAGCTGATGTTCGTTTACCAAAAAAAAAGAAACATACCTCTCGATGGTAACTAAAGTGACAATGCCATATTCATGGACTTCCTTGATTTCATATGGTCCCAACCACCTTGTTTGCAATTTCCCAGAAGAATCCTGAAAACTAGAATCATAAATAAGCACCCAATCACCTTTCTGGAAGGATTTTTTCTTGATATGCTTGTCGTGCCAGCTAGCTCTCTACTGTTGAATAAAAAATATGCACTGCAGGGAAAACAAACATGCTTCATATAACTCATTGAGCTATTGTAAGCACTATGTGTGTGATTCTGTAAGATCCAGTCTGATTTCCTGGGCCATTTTTAGAGTCCTGATATCAAATTCAATTGGAAATATAGGCTCTTTTCCAAAGACTAGGTGATAAGGAGAGTAGCTAGTAGTGTTACGCCATGTTGTGCGATAGGCCCATAAGGAATTTGGAAGATCGGCTGCCCAATTTTGATGGTTTATTGAGACTGTTTTTGTCAAGATTGCCTGTAAGAATTTATTGGTACTTTCCACTTGTCCATTTTCCCAGGGGTGGTATGGGGAGGTAACCCTATGTTTAATGTGATAATTGCGCAGGGTGGCCGATATTTTATGTGTTGTAAATTGCGACCCTCCATCCGTGATTTCTTCCCTGGGTAATCCATAGCGTACAAATAGTTCAAATATAAATTTAATGACTTCTTCCTCAGTTGCGTTTGGAAAGGATACTACTTCTACCCACTTGGGCATATATTTTGTTGCAACTAGTATATAAGCATTTTGGTTTGATTTTGGGTTAAATGGGTCGACAAAATCCAGTGCCCATCTCTCGAAAGGTTTCATCACCAATTGTGGTTGGAGGGGAATTTCATCATCTTGTTCTGGTCAACCCATCCTTTGACAACTATCACAGGCCTGGACATACTTCTTTGCATATTTAAAGATTGAGGGCCAATAATAACCCATTTGTAAAACCTTATGCCCAGTTCTATAGTTTGTAAAATGTTCACCACAGGGCTCATCATGAGATGCCTTCAAGACATCATGAATTTCATTCTCTCTAATACATCTTTGGATCCGAAGATCAGACCCTGTGTGGAAAATATATCCATCAATCCAGGTGAACCGTGCACTGTGCTGAACAATCAATTTCCTTTCTCTTGGTGATAGGTGCTCTAGAAATTTCCCAATTGCTAGATAATTCGCCACATCAACATACCAAGGTATATTAATGGTCAAAATGAACAAATGTTCATCTAGAAATTGGTCTTCGATTGTCAAAGAGTTATCTGTCTTGGGTATACGAGACAAAAAATATGCAACAAGATTTTCTCTTGCCAGCCTATCCTTAATGGCGATGTTGAATTCTTGCAACAAAAACAACCACCGAGTAACCCATCCATTAGTAATTGGTTTGTTTGATAAATATCTAATAGCAGAGTGATCAATATACAAAATTACTGGATAGCCTGTTATGTAGTGTCGAAATTTATTAATAGCATGTATAATGGCTAAAAATTCTTCCTCTGTTACTGTGTAATTTAATTCGGTAGGAGTCATATTTTTGCTAATAAAATAAATAGCATAAGGTTTCTTGTATTCTTCTTGTCCAAGAATAAATCCTATAGAGATATACGATGTGTCTGAAGAGATGTGAAATGGTAATTTCCAGTTTGGTCCTCTCAGCATGGTGCTGTTGAAATTAACGTTTTAAACTCTGCAAATGCAACATCACACTTATCAGGCCAATGAAATTCCACATTACTAGTTAAAGTATGTAAAGGTGCAATTATTCTTGAAATTGTTTCTATGAATCAGTGATAATATCCTGCACAACCAAGGAAACTATGTACCTAGGTCTATGTATGAGGTGTAGGCAATTTAAGGATTACCTTTATCTTTGCTGGGTCTACCTTGATTCCTTCTGCAGAAACATAGTTCTCTAGTACCACACCTTCAATCATCATCATATGAAATTTCTCATGACTCAAAAATAGACTAGTAGAAATGCATCGTTCCAGTACCTTCTCCGGATTGTTGAAACTTGATCAAAGTCAGTGCCATAAGGGGTAAAATATTCCATGTAAACTTCAATTCCTTCATTAATTAAATCAGAAAATATGCTTAAAATATCTCTATGGAATGTAGCTGGAGCATTACATAACCCAAAGGGAAATACTCGATATGAAAAGGTACCCCAAGGACATGTAAATGTATTTTTATGCTGGTCTTCCAGAGCAATCTGAATATGATTATAACCGCTAAAGCCATCTAGGAAGGAGAAAAATTGCTTCCCTACTAGAGTATCAAGGACCTGATCAATAAAAGGTAGGGGAAAATGGTCCTTCTTGGTAGCTTTATTGAGTTCTATGTAAACTACACAGATTCACCACTTATCATTCTTTTTAGGGATGATTACTAGTGGGGAGACCCACTGGCTGTCTGAAATAGGATATATGAAATCTACATCCAACAGTTTCTGTAATTCTTCTTTGATAATGTCCCTGAGATGAGGGTTTAATCTTCGTTGGGGATGTCAGATGGTTCAAGTATCATTTTCGATATAGATATGATTTGTACATAGTTGGGTATCAATTCCCTTCATGTCGGGATACTCCCAAGAAAAATCCTATTGGTATTTAGAAAGGATTTGGATTTTTGTTGTTGTTGTTGTTGGTAATTCAAATTGGCGTTAATATTCAAAAATACTCCTGGCATAGTTTTGAATGCAATGCTGTTATGGACAACAATAATGGGAATCTATTGCTCCATCAATTATTCCAAGGGATCTCCCTATGATTCATTAACTAAAACTACTTTTAGCATTTGACATGTTGGGTTGCCTATAACAATTGGGTTGTTAAGGAAGTTGTTGATCATATCATCTTCTAGTTGGTTTTTGAGCGCAAGAGCTTCTTCTAGTGTGAGCGAAGGGCGTATGTTTTCTTTTGGATATCTAGGTGGTTGCATGTAACGTTCCTATCCATCCATGCCGGGCCACGCTACGCTAGAGAACTCTTTCATTCTCTCTGCGGAACATACTATAACATATCCAGTATCCAACTGAGCTATGCCACATAATTTTTTTTTTTGAACTGCATGCAATTAAAATATATACATGAAAAAATCTTGTGGAAACACATATATAAAATGCAAACATCCAAATAAATATATAAATGCATAGATTCACACTGAAGTAACATTAAACATATACATGCAACATATATAGGAAATACTCATAAAAATAAACACAGTTATAACCGCACATATTATAACCCATAAAAATAAGCACATAAATAAAAATACAACATGTAAATTTATCAGACAATTGGCACTTATATTGGTAAGTGTTTTGGGTGGGAAATACCCCTACGAACTAGCACTAAGGGTTTAGTAATGAATGCATAAATAACCTTTGAAAGTATCCTACCTTTTACTATTATCCCGACATAGACCCCACATTCATGCATACAACACAAGGATAAAAGGATCCGATAACTCTACCTTGAACTCCTTGCTTGGTGTTGATCCTTTTTCATTTGGTTGCTCCTTGACTGCAAGTCTCCTCCAAAAGCTAACATGCATTCACAAACAGACAAACTAAGAACTACAAACATGCATCTCATATATGAATTAGTGGGTTAGAGGTTCAGAAAATATGAACCAAAATTGATTATTGAACACCTCATATGGCGAGACAGAAAAAGTAATTCTTTCTATTAACCTCAAAAAAGTCACTTACAATGGTGATATCGGCTACTTCTCCTCGAATCTAGTCCTGGGCTCTTCTTCAACTATGCACCAACCGCTTCGACATATGCTTCTCCTCTTCATTTCTCACACAATGGTTGCAAAAGGTTGGGGCAAGGGGACTGCAAAATCGAGTAGAGTTTCTTTCCTATTATTTTCCTCCCTAAATGGGACCCCTACCCCTTCTTTTATAGGCTAGAGAGGGCTAGGTATTTCGTTGAGTGACTGGCTATGGGCAGTCAAACGGTTTAGGCAATTTACCCGAAAATCTGTGTTCCATGTGCAACTTTCTATTTTTTGTGCTTTTGTCAGTATATGCGGTCTGTAGTGAGTCAAATAGTGTATACACAAGTGTAGTAGTGGAGCAGGGCACGTATGCCTTCAAAAAGGGTGTTTTTTAGAAGAGTTGTTTAGTAGTGGCTTGGAAAAAATGGAAAATCAGATGGCCTGATGCCAGGTATGCATGTCTAGTGAAAATTAGGGTTATAACAGATGCCCCCTAATGTATGAGGTCATAAGAGAATCTAATGGATGAAATGAATTACCAATATTCACAAACGTACGAAACAAGTGAGCCCAGGGACCAGAGTTTGGAAGGTGCCATCTACAAAATAACAATTGTCTCACCGAGGCGGGCATACCCATTCTCAGGATGAAATAAAATCATGGATGCCAATCAAATACATTGCAAATCCATGTCATATAACTATATAAAGTGTAGTCGCGAGAAATACACAGGGGATCTACATCTCAAAATCAAAAATATATACATGTATAGTATCCATCTTCAAAATGCTAATAAGGCTTGATAGCTAGAGATGAGGCCTTTAGAGCTCGAGCAACAACCTTAAAATCTTCACAACTTGGGTAGGAGTGTAATCTGAGTGTACGACTTCACTACCTAGAGGTCTTTGACGGCTTGTCAGGAACAGAATAGAGGATCTTGATGATCAGGCTGAGGGCTTCATTGATTTCCAGCAAAGACTTGATTGGATTTTCGGGATGGCTAGGCATGAGGGAAAGAGACAAACTACAGAGGGGCCGACTCGATCTTGGTAAAAAAATCCCTTGGATAGTAGCACGACAAATGACGAGACTCAAGAAACATGGTATTTGACATAAGTTCACGATGCAAGAGGCAACACAAACTCTCCATATGTTTGGAAGAATAACCAAACGAAGGAGGACACAACTCTATGTAGCGAGAACAACTTCCTAAGGTCATGTTAAATCCCAGATCTTGGTGTACAAATGGAAGGATTTTATTTTTCCAAGGCCGACTCATTGTGCTGCCAACAAAAAGAAAATACTTTTCCCTTCCTCTTTTTGGAGTATATTTGATTTTTTTGTCTTTTTCAAAAATTTTGGAAATCTTGAAAAAGAAAAAAAGAATGTTATGTTACAAAGGAGGAACAAGTGTTGTAGACATATTAGTTCCATGCGCAAGGAACATACTGGTGCTTAGAGAAAGGAGACATATGCAGGAAAAGGACACTCGGGAAAAATCCTCCATGGGCCAAGGTGTCAAGACATAGAGGCAAAGTGATACAGAGCTTGCGAATAAGGGCTGCTTCAGATGGTTCAGTTGAGAGCAACATGGAGTCAATATTAGGCCAAAGACGTAGGTATCAATATGTGATTAAAAGACACAATGGTAACGTCCTTCGATGTGGTTTTAACGAGCCTGGAGAAGGTAAGATCGACGGTTTTTAATTTTTAGAGAGTCTGAAAATGTGTAAAAGGAGACTCCACTGGGGTAAATTTTTCGAAGGTAGTCTAGTCGGTTTGAAAAAGGGGTAAACTAGCATTAAAAAGACATATATTCAAAACTATTTTATCGAGTGTGATAAAGACAATATCACTCGGCAATTTTTTCATATTTAAGGAGTTTGAAAAAATCTTAAATATGGACTCTGCATGAGATGTTCTTCTGGACCATTTTAAGAAGTGTGAAGGAACAAGGTAACTCGACCATATTTTCACTTTTAGGGAGTTTGAAAAGAGATTAAATATGGACTCCGTGGGGGTTCCTTTTTCGTAAATTTAGTTCCTCAGTCTTGAAAAAGGGTTAAAATTATACCTGAGAATACTCTTCTAGGGAACCGAAGCTCCTAGAGTATACCTTTGTTTGTGTTGTTGACCATCTAGATGGAAAAAGGGGTAAAATACCACCAGACAGATGTGCCTTCAAATTCCAATTTAGCGAGCGTGAACGACGACAAGATCGCTTGGAAATCTTTTCATGTTTAGAGGGTCTGAAAAGGGCTTAATAGAGGACCCGTTGTGTTTTGGGAGTCCTGAGGGTGAGGTCAAGAGTGATAATGAATCATGAAAATTAGGCTCATACTTGTAATCAAGAAAGAATAAAAAGGACTCCCAAGATTATAGTCGGTAGTGATGGCATGGATACCAAAAAATGCAACCAGGATCTACCTAGGGCATCCATGAAGGGTTAGGCTCTACCACTAAATTATGACACTTCTAAAGCAACAAATATGGTTCTGTGTTGCAACTCAGTGGGGTCAATCCTTTGGCAAAGTGAAAAAGACAACGAGATAAAGAAAGTGGAGGTGGAATCCTAACTTAGATGCAACACATCGAAAAATGACTTTTTACCAAAGGACCTTTAAAATGACCCAAATCTCCAAAAAACAAATTCCCAATACCTAAAGTAACATTTATTGTAACATTCCATAAGAAACTCTTGAACCATACTACATTATTTTCAGGCCAGAAAAACAACAAAAAGTTCCAAAAAAAAAACAAAAAGGGGCCAAAAAGTCTATAAATAGGAGTTGGCAGCTAATTATCACCATTACGAATTGAGAAATTGACAAAAATCCAAAAACATGCCCTTGTTAAAAGAGTTTATTCTGGTAGCTTCAATGGATGAAACGAACTTCTGCTTGGACCAAGTAAGCATATACTAACCCCTCTTTCATTTCAATTCTTCCTTTATGCATTTAATTTTGGTTTTTAGAGGGGGGGCGACCTTTAAAAATGTCGGCCCTACATATACATGGGTTGTCCTATGACAGCCTGCATGTGCATGCGGGCAGGAGAAAAGCTGCACGCATGTACACGCGACTGTGTACACTATAGCCCACGTATACCCCCCATTTTGTGGAAAAAAATAAAAAAAGCAACATCTAATCCCTCATGAACTTGTGAATTGTAGTATGTATGTTCATTGGAGAGAGAGGGAGAATGAGGACATTGATTTTATGTTCGGTGAGGATCCTGTTGCTACCGCCACATTGGCGCAATGTGGTTTGTTAAAGTTATTCAAGTGTTGTTTCATGCGGGCACAATCTAGGCTAATGAATGTCTTGGTTGATTATTGGCATCCTGATGCAGAGGCCTTCATGCTTGAGGGATAGTTGTTGACTCCAATGATCGAAGATATCTACTTTCTGACTGGCCTCCCAAGGAGAGGGGAACCAGTCAATTTTCATACTTTTCCCTCCGAGCCTCAAAACATAGCAGAGTTGATTGGACTCCATTATGAAGGTGCATAGACAAAATGGGCACACAGGTGCCGATAAAAAAGATCTCAGACCTATCACTGAAAGTGATAGTGTTTCTCATCGAGTGGATCATTGGATCCACAACTTTGCATCAGGCTTCCTGAGCGGATATGAATTGTGATGTTCATGCTTAAATTCACAAGTTTTTGACTGGAGTACTACTTTACTGGATTGCATGAAGAGGCATCTAACAGAGTGTCTCATGTGGAGGCATAGAAACTTTGGGTTTGAGACTATTCTTTGTTCTTTCTTCTTCTTGAGGGTACCTACACTTAGTCCGAGGGAGACAGTATGAGGGAACATAGCCTCTTCTCCAACAGTATGTAGATGGGAGACGATGTTGCCATGACAGGGGGGAGGGAGGACCTTTGAGGCCTTCGACGACAAGTTTTTTGAATGGTGGTCTCGGAATATTCCGGTGATAGAGGACTGTCCCTATGATGGAATTGAATTTTCCTGGGACCCTGACATGGGCATACCTCCCAGAGTGGTAGAAGGAGAGTTAGGTATGCTTGTAGTTTTTTTTTTCTTCTTTTAAAGTTATTTAATTTTTATGTCTTTTTATATATATCAATTTGTTTGTGTACCAGAGTATCTGACAACTATGTATCTGGTCTGTGCATATGTGGGGCCAGTGTGCTCAGCAGACTTTTCAAGGACTACGCGACATCCTTGACCAGAGGTAGGACTAGCTGCATCCTGTAGACCACCAGCAACAGGGGACCTCCAACCGGAGATGCTGAGAGAGTATTGAGACAGGTAGAGCGTAACTTCACCGCACTTACTTGGACAATCCCCATGGCGGAGATTAAGGATCTCGCACTGTCCATGCAGAATCGCGTTGTTGGGGTACCATGGACCTGGGTCCATCTTTTTAGATGTCTAGCTAACATCGTTGTTCACTATGACAGGGCCAACAAGCCCCTCCTTTAGATTAGACTAGACTTCTTATGTGATGAGGGCACCTTTTTTATACTTTTGACAGCATAAGCCCCATGACTCTTTACTGGACACATATTTTTTGAGGCACTCGTTCCCACTTATATACTCCGATACTTTTCGATATATATATGTGCATATTTACATCTCGTGTTTTATGGATTACATTTATTTACAAATGTATTTATATGTGTGTGTATTTTTTTCTTATATGTGTGCAAGATGCCAATCTAAAATATGATTAGCTAGAGTATATGTAACTTGATTCAATCTCCTAGGAACATGGATATACGTAATGTAATCAAAGCTTCATTCTAAGAGATGTACCCTAAGGAACCGTCGGTGTAGAGTAGGATCGTAAATGTGATAAACCCCATTTAACTGAGACACAACCCGCTGAGCGTCTAGATAGACCCAGAGATGGGAGATACCAAATGACAAAGCATCACAAAGAAACTCAATAACTTCATTGTATTTGGAAACATTATTTGTGGTATCACTTAAAGAGATACCTCATGAGGATAGTAATTGGCCCTGAGGTGTGAAAATAACCTAAGCTGTGGAAGCAAGCCTCCAAGTGTGCTGGATAGCGTCGTCTGTGAACCCAACAAACACCTCTGATTCACTTGACATCTGCCACAGTGAAAAAGATAACATAAAAAAGGACACGTCCATAAAACCAAAAGACAAAAATAAAAAAATAATAGTACAAATACTATACATATGTTACAAAAAGTCACCCAATGCGACTCACCTATGAATAATACTTCTTGAGGTAGAGCCCATTTCTAGGCTCCGCCAGAAACATTTCCCTCAAAGTACACCAGACGATAAGCACCCTTTTTTAGAACCTATTTCATGATGAAAGGTCCGACCCACATAGGTTTGAACTTGCCTGCTCCCAGGGGGTCCTTATCTTGGTCATAGACCAGGAAAAGGTCGCCTTCAAAGAAAATCCGAGGACGAACGAAATGATCATACTGACACTTGAATTTTTGTTTGTGAGCCTCATTAGACAAGGCCACATCACGACAATTCTCATTGATCTGCTCAAGGTATAGTAAACGCTCTTGAAGTGGTGAAGTGTTTGGAAATAACTTTACTGCCAACTTTAGAGCCAGGATCTGGCACTCTATGGGTAAGACTGCTTCCAACCCATAAACAAGTTCGAAAGGTGAGAAATTGGTTGCAGTCTTAATAGATGTTTGGTAGGCCCATAATGTCGAGTATAACATCAAATGCCAATTTGACTTGCCCGAATTGATCATTCACTATAGAATGGTCTTAAGAGATTTATTGATAGCTTCCACCTGACCATTCGCTTGTGGGTAGTAGGGTGATGNAGATGTTTGGTAGGCCCATAATGTCGAGTATAACATCAAATGCCAATTTGACTTGCCCGAATTGATCATTCACTATAGAATGGTCTTAAGAGATTTATTGATAGCTTCCACCTGACCATTCGCTTGTGGGTAGTAGGGTGATGAATTTTCTGTCCGCAACCCAAGATTTGACATTAACTCGGTCATTTTTTTATTCTGAAAGTGACTGCCATGGTCAGTGACAATCTCTCTCGGGACGCCAAACCTTGCTATTATCTGGTTGGACAAAAATAGAGCTACGGTCTCCCTGTCATCTATGAACGTTGGCATAGCTTCGACCCACTTGGTGAAGTAGTCTACTGTTGCGATGATCTAATAGTGCCCCCTTGATGAAGGGGGGTTGCATGTAGTTTAATCAATCCCCCACTTAGTGAAGGGACCAACGGTAATAACGAGAAACATGGGAGAGGGGTGTGCCCTCATCTTCCGAGAGAAGATCTGACACGGGTGGCACTTCTTGACCGATTCAAGACAATCTTTGATTAATGTCAGCCATAAGTAACCAACTTGTATAAGTTTTTGGGTTGTTGCCAACCTAGAAAAATGACCGCCACATGGTCCAGTGTGGCAATCGTTAAGCACGATTTCCGCTTCTTCATGAGTGCGACATCGACAAAGGATGCAGTCTACACCTCGATGATACAAAGTGTCTTCGAGTATGAGATAGTTCTTGGCCTGATTGTGTATATGTCGATGGTCATCACGAGAAGCAAAGGTGGGGCATTTCAAAGTATGGAGATAGAGAAGCACATCTCCATATGAGGGGTCA
Organism: Picea sitchensis; assembly: GCA_010110895.2. Lineage (NCBI taxonomy): Eukaryota > Viridiplantae > Streptophyta > Pinopsida > Pinales > Pinaceae > Picea > Picea sitchensis. The sequence goes on from SNQJ01S0097479.1 coordinate 35,269, forward strand.
GAAGACATGATCAAAAAAATGTCTCCTTTGATAGGCAATCGTTGGGTATAACATCACCTGATTCGACTGGAAGTTCCGATATGAGTTCCACAAAGACCATCGACTTTTTTTATTTCTCTGAAATGAAATCCAAATCGAATTCCTGGAGGATAACTATCGATCTACTTATCTTTCCGCCGATGACGTGTCGTGTCAACACGTATTGAAATGGATTCACAACGGTAATGATGGTGGTCTTGCGAAACAAGATGTAATGACAGAACGGTTGGAAAACATGAAATGTTGCCAATGCAAGTTTTTCAATGTGGGAATAATTGAGTTTTGGTCCAACTAGGCCTCGAATCAGGTAATAAATCAGGTATTCTAAGAGAAAATCATCCTCCTAAACCAATACCATACCGATGGTCGACTCTGCAGCGGCCAAGTACAATACGAAATCTTTATTATAATTGGGTGGTTGAAGCAGAGGGGTAGATGTGAGGGCATGTTTCAACGTTGTGAAAGAGCATTGAGCAGCTTCATCCCAATGAAAAGGAATATCCTTCTTCAATAAATGCATAAAACCCTTTGTGATCTCGGCATAGTTTGCGATGAAACGCCGTAAAAATTTCGCTTTTCCTTGCAAACTTTGAAGTTGAGGGATGGTGCACAAGGGAGGTAACTGAACTATTGCCTCAACCTTTACATGATCGACCATGATCCTTTTTGTAGAAACTATGAAACCTAACAAACGACTCGATTTGAGGCAAAAATTGCACTTGTTTGGATTCAAGCAGATTCGGTAGTAGAGACAACGTTCAAGGATAAGTCGAAGGTGTGCCAGATGATCTACTCTCTTGCGAGATCGTGACACTAAATCATCAAGATAAGCCTCGACTATTTGTTTGAGGTCGTGGAAAGAAAAAGACATGTCCCATTGAAACGTAGCTCCAACATTTTTCAGACCAAAAGGCATCTTCCGTTAAGTGAATGTACCCCACAAAAAAATGAAAGCAGCTTTGTGTTGGTCTTCGGGTTTGATCTGTATCTGATTTTATCCAAAAAAACCATCCATGAAAGAAAAGGCCTCGCAACCTACGCATTCATCGATTATCTGGTCAATAAATGACATGGGAAATTTATCCTTTGGACAAGCCTTGTTCAGATCATGGAAGTCCGTACATTCGTGAATCATACCCTATTTTTTGTTGACTGGCACAAGATTTGACACCCATTGAGTCAATTGGATGGGGTAGAGGAAACCAACTTTAAGTAGTTTCTCTACTTCAACCTTAATAGCTGCTACTTTCCTAGGATTGACCGGACGAAGCTTCTGCCGGACCGACTTAACATCAGGACAAGTCGTGATTTCATGTTTGACGATTCTTGGATCTATGCTTGACATTTCCTCGTAAGACCAGATAAACACATCGCATAATTATTTAAATAAATCCGTGTAGATTTCAATCTCCTTAGGGGAGCAGTCCGCTCCGACGAAGATATTCTCCACAACGCCAAGGGTTCTGGAGATGTCGATAGGTATCATTTCAGCTATTGTTGCCATATTTCCTTCAGCATAAACTATGTGCATTTCCAAAGGATTGATAGGACAAGGTTTATCTCCATTCATAGTCAGAATGAATTCACCTGCTTCAATTCATTCTAACTCTGGGAGGAAGTAAGATCTATGATGACGATCATCCTAGGGTCTATCCAGACTATTCTTTTCTTCAATAATATCCTCGTCCAAGGGAAATACTAAGTCTAAAGAATCTGTATTAGCAAGGGAACCTGGAGCCCAAATAGGCTCGAGCACCGTATCTAACTCTTGTGCGAGAGTCGGGTCGAGGTCGATGAAATCTTGTTGAATAATCAAGTATGCAACTTTTGTTGTGGACAGAGGCATGGCCATGCCATGGTGCTCTATCCCTTCCATCATGGTTGATGGGGAAGGAAGAGTCCACGTATCATTAAAGTACATTGTGTGAAACAACGAGAGTTGAAAAATTTCTGCCCGAGGCTGGTCGGGGAGAGCCGACATGAAATTGACATTGTCGGTCGGAGGTGGGTAATCGAAAGTACCTATAAAAGGTGGGCACAAAAAAACCCCTATGTTGACGATGCCGGGTTGAGAGTTATCAATCATTGGGACCGTGGAGACTACCGATGAAGGTTCAGGACGAGAGAAGGATAACTGATCAACGGTCATGATCCAACCCTCGTGTGGAAAAAATAAGACCCGATAGACTATCATGACCATTGCTTGCATAGAATAGGTCCAAATCCTTCCTAACAACATATTGTAGTTGAGAGACACACCGACCACTTTGACTTCAACACACATGGTTTTTCCCCCTAACTACATGGGGAAAGAAGGAATGATCCCATGTGGTTGGAAAGAAAGACCGCCAAAATCCATAAGAAGAGTAGGTGACAGAGACAAAATGGGTTGGCCGATAGCATTCCAACATGCCAAAGACATCATGCATGTCGAGGCGCTCTAATCCACCACTTTGCGAATTTTTTTTTGGGTAAAAGTTTTCGTGGTGTAAGCCACTATCTGAAACACTACGTGGTAAGGAAGATGAGGTTTTAAGTCGGTCGTATCAAGCATGATCGTTCCCATATTACATGTCCCAGCCGATCCTAAGACAGCTAATAGAGCCTTTCTTTGGGAACAAAAACTTTGGAGGACTTCCAAAGTAGACATTGCACAAAGGGTTTGTGACAAATCCTCCAGCAAAGAGTAGTTCCAGGCGGCCCTTGCATTTGGGTTGTGGGAATATTTCTTGAACACACCTTTTGGGATGTGGGTCATTGTTTCTCCCAACGTCTTCTCAATCTGGAGAGGAAGAGGTGGGTTTTCGGCTTCTTTTCTGTTCTCATAGGTGCTTGGAATTTCGTAATCATGTGCTCTAGTCGATATATAGGCATCACCTTTCATCATATACACATTTGCGGACGAAGTATTACTCGAAGATGGAGGGGTTCCTTTACTTCCCCCTTCCATTCTCGAGGATGCTTGAGTTAGACTTTACCCGTGTGGAAATGTGTTCATTAACACGGCAGGTTGTTGCTGTGCTAATAACTTCTAGGCCTCCGCAAGTCAAGGGAACTGATGGGACGGGTGATATTCCTTGCAAAGATTACAAGGATACCTCGACTTCTTCTTTTCAGTTTCTCCCCCACCAACATTATCGGTGGGTTTCTTATCCCCCTTACCCTTCATTCGTTGTTTCTTATTTTCGTCAGGTTGTTGGGTGGCCTTTAGGTTTGTCATTTGCACACTGTGTACATCTGACTTTTGGGTAGGGGGAGCAACCGAACCGGTGGTCTGGTTGGCCGTTGTCTGTTGTATCAACAATTGTTGCAATTGATTTGACAATGGATCAACGAGATTCATTTGTGCTGAACCAATAATTCCCGGTCTTGTCAAGTATTGACCTTGGTGCATCTGGCAATATTTCGTAAAGTAAACCAAACTAAGAGTAAATCAGATCTAGATGTTGAGCTCTCAGTATTGCATCTTCCTCAGAAAACACCCCGAACGTTGCGATGTCTTTAGACAGTTGGGGTACCAAAGACTTAAGGAACCACTCTAGAAGAAATGCTGGTGGGACTGACACTTTTATCAAACTCTTTCAGTGTCTCCATTCTTGAATGTGATTTGAGATATGGTTCACTTTTGTTTGCTCAAAGTTGGCCAACAATTCAGTGTCGACGTCGTATCTCACAGGTAATTGGAAATGATTTAAGAAATCCATTTCCAATTCTCTGAAGGAAGATTATCGTGAGCGGTCGAACTCAATGTACCATTTCGTATCACTCCCTATGAGAGTGTGCTGAAACAATCACAACTGGATGGAGTTGTATCTCAAAGAGTTGGATGATCACCATAAGTGGAAGGTAGCCACATGATCGCCAGGATCTTCATTAGGATTGGCTTCGAACTTTGGAATGTCCAAAGGCAACTTGGTTGACATAGGAGGCCAACTTGGATCATGATATATGGTGTCGTTTAACAACCTTGTCAAGTCTGGCAAGTGCAGAGTTTCCAGAAAGGGTAGTTTGGGTTGTGGATTGCAACTAGGTAAAAAGGAGCCTAGAGTTTGAATAGCACCAGGTTTCTAGGAAAATTTAGGTTGCTGGCTAGGGCTTTGGTAATAAACATGGTCATGACCAACATATGGATTTTGCGCTTGTTGAGATGTCATCGGTTGATCCTTGAAATAAAACATAAAGGGTTGGGATTGTGTCGCATTCCAAGGATTATGGGAAGGGTTTGCCCCTGCCGATCCGATGGGCATAGGTGTTGAGCCTTGACTGGGGTTCCACTGGGTATGGAAAGGGTTTCCCCCGATCGACATTAGTAACAAGGGAACTGGTCCTTGCCATGGATTCCAAGGTCCTTGTGAGGAAGGAATTCCTAAGTGTGCCCCCTGTAACGGAATAGTACGTTGTACAGGATGTTGTTTTCCATAACCGGGGTTGCCCCCGACCGAGATGACAGATGACGGGAAAGCATTGTGACCAAAAACACTAAACAAATAGAACGATGTTGAACCAACTGACATGTTATAAGAATAGAGTGCTTGACTACCTGCTCCAAACAAGTTTACATTTGGCTTGACAGAGTGTTGATGAACACTGCCGAGCGAGGGGGACGAAGGGGGTATATGACCCGCACCGTAAGGGAAATTGATAAAGGTGGTTGAAGTTCCCCCCATTGATCCTTGTAGAGGAGCGTTGGAACTCCCTCCCCCTAGATCTAAAGTCTGTATAGTGGAGGAGGAAATTACAATACTCGTACCGAAGCCAGGCATCCCCTATGAGAACGAAGGGCCTGTCACACTCTGGGTAAATGGAGTAGTGATCGCCGGCATAGACAGAATCAGACCGCTGCCTGAGGAATAAGCAGTCAAGACCATAGTGGCACAGATCAACGACGATTGGTTAGGAGGTGGAACACCCCCTGTAGTGACAGTCGTGGAGGGAATATGAGTATTCCTTGTGTTAGCGCTAGAAGTTGCTCTTGGACTGCTCAAGTGAAAGCCTAGCACATCATGAATAAAAATGTTTGATTGGATAACTTGGGTTTTAGGAAATTATGAGAGTGGTTAAATTAATCAAGAAGGAAATGAATCCATTGGGCATGGAGTCCATGAAAATAAACTGAAATCCTGAACTAACATTGTATGTGCAACAAATCAGGTCAACAAAGCTAAGATCGGTTAAAATGCTTATAAAGAGATGGAAAGAAGAAATAAGAAAAACAAAACTGAAAAATCATCAAAGAGCATCCAGATTTTCAATGCATGTAACAACAAGAGGAAAAACTCATTTTTTAGAAATCCTTTCTAAGGCCGAATCAAAACTCAGATAAGCCTGTGGCAAGGGATAGAGCATATTCTATACAATAACCTTCTCAGCACAGAAGTTGCAAACATATAACCTATAGAAGAAACACATATCCAAGAAGATGAAAGATAGAAAAATGATTTACACAGAAAAGAGAAAACAAATTGATACATAACTTCATTTTCAGCTGAGGTCTATGACATAAAAAAGTAGCATAGGTCTGCAACTTAAAAATCAGAGAATTTTCATGCCTATCTAGCTCCCTCACGGATCTTGAAAGTTTACCCAAACCTCTCGGGTCTCTTTCCCCCATCTTCTTCAAGAGATATCACCTTATTTAAATAGACAATAGCATCCAAATGAACTAAGGAGGTCTAATCCCATCTCCTCCATTGGATTCTAAGCCTTGGAGATAGGTGGCAACAATCAAAGAGACAAAAATCCAACAAACTGCTAATTTTAAGGAATTTGTTGGAAGTCATTAATAAAATGTCTCCATCTCATTGCATGAGGCCTTTGCTGGAGATAAATATTAGGTCTAGGTGTCCCTTGATATCTAAATTATCCTTTAAAATCCATTCGAATCCTCCTTGATAGGTGGCAACCTCCCAACAAGGCAAATATCAAAATCCATGACCGCTACAAGAAATTAGGTAGTGTCGTTGTGCAGAGTGGGTAACACCACTTTTATATCCAATATATCTCAAACAATAACACATTTTGAAACAATGAGAGAGGTTTTTGTTATTTGGAATGTTATGAACAGAAACCTCCTCCAGTTTTCAAAAATACCTTCTCAATTGCTCACAATCAAAGTTTTAAGTTAATGACTCAAAACTGGTAAAATAACTCGGCACAATTCATTTTCTGCCAGAATATTACACAGTGCCTGTAGGTAGCGCCCAACTATGTTGTAGTTGTATAAAGATTCTGTCCTCTGTGAAATATTATGCAACACCTTTACATAGCACTACTTACACTACATCTGCATATAGGTTTGGGTAGCATTGCCAAAACACAGTACCTTTCAATGTTGAATATGTACAGAGTAGTGTGTGTTCTTTCATGATGACAAAACCATTTTGTTGTAGGAAAATATCCCTCTGGACAGGTAGATCGCCTCTAAGAGCTTGATATTAACCCTAGACATAAAATGCTTAACGTGGACACTGACTTCCTTTCAAATCTATCTAAACTAATACATGAGAAGGAAGGATAACAACAGTACCTCTTTATCGATGTTTGTCCCTGCACGCTCCGAGTTGCACTCCAATCCTTTGCTCCTCGCTGAGTTCTGTAGACAAACAAGGTATGACTACTTCCTACTCTATTTATATTAGCTTGAAAAAAGATCTATCAATCAATGATAAGTTCATGTAACATCAGACACAAACTAGAAAGAAACAGGCCAAGCGTGTCATATTAATGAGAATA
>SNQJ01S0097480.1:14319-31225 GCA_010110895.2 Picea sitchensis
CTCTCAGTAATCCAACAAGGTATATCTGTGATTTAAGGATACAAAGGAGGTTCTATGTCGACTGCATATTTAATAGCTTTCTCACATTCTTTGTTCTCCTTATATCCTTTCTTCAATATCTGAATGGACCTTGGTTCTTTCCCTTGGAACTTCACAAGCTTTTCCTTGTACTCATTTGTCCTTGGGAGTAGTGTATCTATGCAATATTCCCACACAAAAGGTAGGTACTGTAATGATCCCAAGCCAAATTTTTTGCTTGGTATCACTAACTACTACTGATTTATTGTTGTGCGGGTGTTTATTGAGTTATTAAGTGCATACAAGATTCATCCAATACATGAAGATCATAACACAATCAAGATATAGAAGCACAAGCAAGATCATACCTTTTTATTATGCAGAATCAATACAATAGATGGTCGATCTGGCATAAACCTCAGATGGTCATACAATCAATAGATATGAGCTACTACAAAATGATCCGTCGATAAAAAAGAATCCTCCAAAGGCTGAATAAGTAATGAAGACCGATACCCAGCAGATCTGGATGTCAAACCCTCTAGGTGAAGAGTGCCACACTCCAAGTGAAGATTGAAACCCTCAAGAATTTGGCCCTGATGGCAAGATGCTCCAAATGAGCTCAAACTCATCCCAATGGTAGATCAGGGCAGTGGGAACCTCCTCCTGAAGTTTCAAGCCCAACATCCAAATTTAACCCCTCCAACTGTTGAATCTCCTAAGGGAGTTGCGCCCTCATGAATAGTTGAAACCTCAATGCAACTCGTCCCTGAAGAAATACAACTCCAAATGGCTTGAAACTCTCCCGGAATGTAGATCGAGCTAAGAGAATCCCGTGGGAGGAGTTTCAGGACCAAATCACACGCAGATCTCTCTAGCTCTGAGTTTTTCTGAATCACAGGACGTCCCCTATGGCTCCAAGACGTCCCAATCTGCAGATAATGATATGAGGATGATAACCCTCCAGAAAAGTCAAACTGATGATCATGCCCCTGCTAACAAAACTCAAGTGTCGGAATGGCCCCAGGCCCTCTGGATAAGCTGGATCGAACCTCCCTCTAGATAATGGTGCACCCTTGCTGGAATCACAAGAATAGTACGACCTGCTACCTTCTGAAGCGCTAGATGGAGATGAGCTGAGACTAGAATGGTGTGGAGGAGTCTTTCATCCCTGAGACCAAGATGTGGAACAAGGTGANGCTTCATTGACTTCCCCCTTCAGTGTAAGACTATGACCTAGTGGGGGTGCCCAGGCCACTGAGTCTCCTCATCACCTCTCTAAGAGGTGGGGGACATTACAGTCTCCTCTGCTCGAAATTGCTTGTCCTAAAGCAATTCCAAACCTGCTTCTCTTACCACGTGTTCCTGCTCCCAAGTGGCATCCTCAATGGGTAAATCCTTCCACCTGATTAGGTACTCCTTGATGCTTCGGTTTCTTAGCTTCTTCTCTCGAACTTCTAGAACCTCCTCCGGAATCAAAACAAGTTGTCCCTCCTCATCCATGGGGGGTAATACCTCAATAGGCCTGATGTGTTGACCGAGGGATTTCTTAAGGCACGAGACATGAAAAATGTTGTGAATTCTGCTACCCTGTGGAAGCTCCAGCTCGTAATCTACGACCCCTATCCTCTTGCTAACTCTGTAGGGTCCAAAGAAACGTGGTTGCAGTTTCTCTGCTCCACTTATTTTAATGGAAGCCTGCCTGTATGGTTGCAACCTCAAGTAGAGTAAATCACCAACTTCAAAAGTCTGGTCAACTATGTGCTTGTCTGCTTGGACCTTCTACTGGTTTTGTGCCCTCTGTAGATGATCCTTCAATTCCATGATAATTTCTTGGCTTTGCTGTATCCAATCCTGTACCATCGGTGCCCTGCTGTCTCTGAATGCAATCTTTATAAATGAAAAGGGATCATAGCTATGCAAATATCTGAATGGAGACATGCCAATGGACATATGTTGGGTGGTATTGTAGCAATATTCTCCCAAATGCAACCATCTGACCCATGCCTTCTGTTGCCCTGCCACATAGTTTCTGAGATAGCCTTCCACCCACTTGTTGACTATCTCTGTCTGTCCATCTATCTGCAGGTTATAGCTGGTGCTAGGGGTCAAGGCCATACCAACCAACGAGAATAAATCCTACCAGAAAGTACTCATAAACCTACTATCCCTATCGCTGACAATGGTCTTGGGGAGGCCGTGCAACCTGAAAATCTCTCTGAAAAATAGTTCGGCCACCTGTGCTGCACTGAAGTCAGTAGCTATGGAAAAAAAGTGTGCAAACTTCGTTAACCTATCCACCACTACGAATATGCAGTCCTTTCCTTCCGTCTTTGGTATCCCGGTGATGAAATCCATGGATATGCTTTCCCATTTGTGCTCCGGAATGGGCAAGGGTTGCAAAAGTCCTGTTGGGTGTGTGTGCTCGTCCTTGTTTGCCTGACATGTCGCACACTCTTTGATGTGCCTAATCACATCCTCCTTCAGCCCTTTCCAAGAGAATATTTCTCTCACCTGCCTGTATGTCTTACTAATCCCTTGATGTCCCACCATTGGTGAGTCATGGCATGCCTGCAATACATTAGCCTTGAAGGCCAACCCAGAAACCAAAAAGATTCGATCTTTGTAGTAGATGAGGTCATTAATAACCTTGAAATATTCATCTTGTACCTGTCTGTCTAGTAGTTGGCACACAAACTGATCCTTTGCATACTCCATCACTAGTTGGTCTTTCCAATCAACTTTTATCCCTGTTATGGCAAGGATGGATGGTCTCCTAGATAAGTCATCCGCTGCCACATTATTCTTTCCTTTGACAAACTCAATGTCGAAGTCATAGGCCTGTATTCTGCTTACCCATTTTTGTTGCCTCTCATTCAAGTCCTTCTGTTCCAATAAGTATTTGAGACTGTTATGATCTGACTTGACAACAAACTGAGCACCTACCAAGTATTGCCGAAATTTGGCTAGTGCATGCATCATAGCCAACATTTCTTTATCATAAATGTTGTAGAGTAGCTCAGGACCCCAAAGTTTCCAGCTCTCGTAGGCAAGAGGGTTCCTCTTCTGCATTAGTACGACCCCTATTCCTTCCCCAGATGCATCACACTCCAAGGTAACTGGAAGACTAAAATCTGGAAGAGCTAAGACTCGGCACGTACTCATCACATTCTTCATCTTGTCCATCATTTTTTGAGCCTCCTCGTCCCACTTGAATTCTCCCTTCTTAGTCAAATCGGTCAAGGGTGCACATAATTGAGAGAACCCCTTGACAAACTTCCTGTAATATGAGCATATTCCCAGAAATCCTCTCAATTCTGTGAGTGTCTTAGGAGTGGGCCATTCCATGATGGATTCAATTTTCTCCTGATGCACTTGTACCCCTTTTTCTCTGATAATGTGTCCTAGATAAAGGACCTCTGTCATTCCAAACTCACATTTGGACTCCTTAGCATATAGCGATTATTCTTCCATAATTGACAAAATCTGGTCCAAATGCCTAAGACGCTCCTCCCATGTCCTGTTGTAGATAAGCAAGTCATCAAAGAATACTAATAGGTGCTTCCTTAGCTGCTTGTTGAATACATGGTTCATACATGACTGGAACGTAGCAGGGGCATTGGTTAACCCAAAGGGCATCACCAGAAACTCATAATGACCGTAGTGACATCTAAAAGTTGTTTTTGAGATGTCTTCCTCCCTCATCTTGATTTGATGGTAGCCATAACGAAGGTCAATATTAGTGAAGTAGGCGACCCCATGCAATTCGTCCAACAGTTCATCAATCCTTGGTATTGGGTACCTGTTTTTGATGGTCTTTTTATTCAAGGCCAAGAAGTCAATGCATATCCTCATAGTGCCATCCTTCTTCTTCACCAACACTACTGAAGAAGCAAAAGGACTACTGTTGGGCCGGATGTGTCCCATGTCCAAAAGTTCCTTGATGGCCTTTTCTATCTTGTCTTTGTACTTCTTGGGATGTTTGTATGGTGTGGTGATCACTAGTTTGGCCCATTCCTCTAGCTCAATAATGTGCTCAAATCCTCTATCTGGTGGAACCCCCGGAGGAATAGGCCCAAACACCTTGTGGTGTTTGTCAAGGATTTCCTTGATTTCTGGAGTGTAATGAACCTTGACTTGTTCATCCACACGTGTCACAACCCTGCATTCGGCTACATATACTATTTCATCTCTTCGGAAGATGGCTTCCATTCTCTTGGTCGTGACTACCTTTGCAGCATTCCCTGTCATGCCCCGAAGCACTACCTTTCATCCACCCTCTTCTGTGAATGTCATTTCCAACGTTTTGTAGTTGGTGTTGATAGGCCCTAATGTGTTGAGCCACTGAACTCCTAAGATGATGTTGGTATCCGGAAGATCCATGACATAGACGTCCTGTATCAACTCATGCTTTCCCAGGGTAAGATTTAGGCCTAGAATATATCTGTCACAAGGCATGGTGCTTCCTCCTGCAACCTCCACTTTGAATCCTTCAAATTCTACTGTGGGTATGTGTCTTCTCTTCAACAATGTTGCATCAATAAAGTTGTGGGAATCTCCTCCATCAATCCAGACTGATACTCTCTGACCCTGCAAGACCCCCCTCATTTGGAAGGTGTTATACTTGGGCACTCCATTGATAGATGCTAAGGTGGCCATACTATCATGTCCTGTAATTTGTTCTTCTTCTGATGCCTCAGTGGTTTCTGCCTCCATGTTCTGTATCTGTCCAATCTCATCTTCTTCTTCGTTATCTGAAGTGACCTCAATGTAATGTACCTGTCCCCGTCCCATGCAATTGTGTGAGGGATTCCATGGTTCCTTGCATGTGAAGCAGAGTTTCTTCCTTCTCAGTTCTCTCCTAGTGTTATCATCTATTCTGCCACGACCCCTGTCATAACCCTTAGGGTCACGTCCTCCCTGGTTATTGGAGGCCTTTGATCCCTTCCACCATTGTTAAGAGGAGGTATGGGTATGAATTTTGGTTTAGCAGCTGGACCCAAATCCCTCGTCTTCCAAATGGTCTCCTGTAGGTTAGTAGGCTTGAAAGCCTTTACCCAACCCTTCAAGGGTTCCATCAACCCTTCTGTGAAAATCATCATGAGCCTGGTTGGGGACATATCTTGCACCATCACTGCCAACCTCTGGAATTCATCAATGTATGCCTCTACCGTACATGTTTGCTTGAGTTGGGTGAGCTCTCAAAAATGTAGCTCAGGATCTCCTTGATCAAATCTATCAATGAGCCTCTGAGTGAATTCTATATAGGATACAATCTGGTTGTGGCCGAGTGTGGTGAGCCCATGATACCACTAGTCGTGGGCCTTTCCATCCAAGTACATAGTGGAAAACTTGATGGCCTCTATATCTCTCATGGGGTTAAGCTGTAGGTAAGTATCCAGCTTCTGCACCCATGCTTGTGCTGTCATCTTGGTCGTACCATCAAAGTATGGAATCTCTATCTTCCCTGCCCTTCGCTCAAACACAAAGTTGCCCCTATGGTTCATCCTAGGCTGGTTTCTGAACCTGAGTTGAAAATAATGGTCTAGGGACATCTGTCTTTGAACTCTCATATTCAAGCTGTAGTATTCCTTGGTACTCCTGGCCAATTGTTCCACAAAGTCTTCAACCTGTTCATGTTTCCCTTGCTCATCTATGAATGTGGGCATGTATGGTCTGGGGTTAGCTCTGCTACCTGATTGTCGGCCTAGTTATTCATCTATGAACATTGGTATGTATGGCCTATGATTGGCCCTGCTACCCATCTGCCCATGGGACGTGCCACCTCCCAGACTTCCTTCGGATCCCAGTTCTTTCATCAGGTTATATCTGACTTCCTCATGGGTTCCACCGGAACCCCCAGCCTCCTTATTCCCATACGTATCAGGATCCTTTCCTCAATGGGTTACTTGCATCAGAAGGTCAGTTATCCTAGATTGGTTCGTGTTCATCTTCTATAGATTCTCATCAACTTTCTTCAAGGTTTCAAAAATTTCGGCCTGTCCCCTTCTGTTGGTTTCCTGATACTCATCCAACTGTTGGACCAAGGTGCTTTCTATGCGGTTCATGTTTTGCTGGAACTTACCAAATTTGGCTACTAAGAAAGCCAAGCCCTGAGGCTCATGGTCAACTCCTGACCCTTCCATTTCTGCCTCTGTTTCACTGTTGTTCTTCTTCCTCCGACCCATAACAATTCCACTATAACTCTGCATGCGCCGATCTCTCCACAGGTTTGGAGGATCGAAGCTCTGATACCACTGTAATGATCCCAAGCCAAATTCTTCGCTTGGTATCACTAACTACTATTGATTTATTGTTGTGTAGGTGTTTATTGAGTTATTAAGTGCATACAAGATTCATCCAACACATGAAGATCATAACACAATCAAGATATAGAAGCACAAGCAAGATCTGACCTTTTTATTATGTAGAATCAATACAATAGATGGCTGATCTGGCATAAACCTCAGATGGTCGTACAATCAATAGATATGAGCTGCTACAAAATGCTCTGTCGATACAAAAGAAGCCTCCAAAGGCTGAATAAGTAATGAAGACCGATACCCAACAGATATGGATGTCAAACCCTCTAGCTGAAGAGTGCCACACTCCAAGTGAAGATTGAATCCCTCAAGAATTCGGCCCTGATGGAAAGATGCTCCAAATGAGCTCAAACTCGTCCCAATGGTAGATTAGGGCAGTGGGAACCTCCTCCTGAAGTTTCAAGCCCAACGTCCAAGTTTAACCCCTCCAACTGATGAATCTCCTAAGGGAGTTGCGCCCTCATGAATAGTTTAAACCTCAATGCAACTCGTCCCTAAAGAAATACAACTCCAAATGGCTTGAAACTCTCCTGGAATGTAGATCGGGCTAAGAGAATCTTGTGGGAGGAGTTTCAGGACCAAATCACAAGCAGATCTCTCTAGATCTGAGTTTTTCTGAATCACAGGACGTCCCCTATGGTTCCAAGATGTCCCAATCTACAGATAATGATGTGAGGATGATAACCCTCTAGAAAAGTCCTCAAACTAATGAGCATGCCCCTATAAACAAAACCCAAGTGTCGGAATGGCCCCAGGCCCTCTGGATAAGTTGGATCGAACCTCCCTCTAGATAATGGTGCGCCCTTGCTGGAATCACAAGAACAGTACGACCTGCTACCTTCTGAAGCACTAGATGGAGATGAGCTAAGACTAGAATGGTGTGGAGGAGTCTTTCATCCCCGAGACCAAGCTGTGGAACAAGGTGAGTGGATATTTCACCACTGAGTTGCTCACAAGGGTTTGTACAACAAAACCCCCAAATTGAATGCTCAAGAGCAATAGCAAATGCTAATCCAAAATCAGAATGCCTAATAGGTGCACCCCAACCTCTTACTTATACCTTTTCCTTCTAATTCTCTATTGAGTTAGGTTAACTCCCAGGGTTAATCTTCTATTCTTCTGTTGAGTTATCTTTTACCTTTAATCCCCTTTTCCTTTCTTGAGTCAACTTAAAAATATAACTTTCGCTTCATTGACTTCCCCCTTCAGTGTAAGACTATGACCTAGTGGGGGTGCCCAGGCCACTGAGTCTCCTCGTCACCTCTCTAAGAGGTGGGGGAAATTACAGGTACCAAGGATCATACTTAATAATATTACGAGGTACATCAAAGTCACACTCACTCATGTAATCAAGACTGTTGGGATCCATAACATGCTTGTGAGCCCATTCCTGACTATATAAAATCTCAAAAGTGGCATCCTCCGTGGGAATATGTGCATGTGTGAGATCCATACTGAGAAAACCCCCAAGAGAAACATACCAACTTCTTGATAGAAGAATTCCCCAAGCATATGGAACATCAATCACTAGTATGTTCATAATAAGACTGATATGAGGGAAGTCAATCAGGTAAACTTCAACATCTTCACAAAGCCCGTAAACTTTGACCTTCTTGGAATCAATACCACAAACATTTCCATAAGGTTGGGTTGTCTTCAAATTGAGTTGTTCCATTAATTTCAAGGACATCACATTGGTTGAGGCTCTGGAGTCCAACATACAATTTTTCAAACTTAGACCATGCATTCCCAAAGAGAGATAAAAAGGAAGGTTGCTATCCTTCTGTCGATCAATATACATGGTATTCAGGATTATTGGAGGGTCCTCCTTTTCGGTTGGTACTTTCAATAACTTCAAAAATTATTTCCTTACATATGGGATCTTGCACATCTCCATCACATGGAATATCATATTCAACTTCCCAAACTTAGCTGACATGTCTATATTTAACTAAATCTCCTCTTCTGTCAAAGTTGGTTTCTGAAGCAACTCACGGACTGGAGGTGGAAATGGTGGGATCACCCTCTTTGCATATGGAGGAGGAACTTCCACTTCTAGCTGAAGCAAAGTGGAATTTTGTTGTGGAGGAATTGAAACCTTGTTTCTTCTTGCATACGTTAAAACTTCCTTTTTTATCAATTCCTTGCTCTGATCCTCTACCAATTGATTCAACACTCTGATTCGTCCTTATCTAGCTTGTCTTTTTCTAATTTAACCAATCTATTCTTGAGTGATATCCTTTTCTTAGAAGTTGCAAATCATGTCCATGAAATTTATACCATCAGAGGAGTATTCATCACATCAGGGGCACTCATACTCCCAGTGAGGTTCTTGGCAAGGAGAAAACCATGGTGTCTCTGCATTGTTAACCATCCCAACTGGGTTCAATGTGTCTAGGGGATTTTCCTCTTGTTGAGGCCTTGGCTTACAACATGTGGCATCTATCTACTGTCTAGTAAATTGAGGTCAAGAGGCAGCCTGCTTTCTTTCCACAGTGGTCAATCGTCCCATGATATGATTTTGAGCTTGGACAAACTTAGTACTCATCAGGTCTATCTTATGAGTCAAGAGAGAAATTGGATCTAGTGTATTGCTACTCAAAAATTTATTCTTTGCTTCTGTCTTGGAGCGAGGATACTAAAAATGATCAACCTTTGATTCAAGAAGGTTCTCTTCAATTTATGTGTTATACTCTTTGTCTTGTGCCAGGGTTGTGGGATTCTTATCCTTCAAGATGAAACATAATTTCCCATTGAATTCTTTCATATGAAGAAGACGAACAATTGCATCTGGAGGACGTAGTTCTGTCGGGATTTGGTTTTACAATTTGTCAAACATGTTGTCCAATTCATACACTATCTCATTCTCCTTCTTCTTTATCTCATTAAACTGAGCTACAAACATTTTGTTGTCTTTCTTTGTTGTTCATCTGTTCTTGAACAACTTAGCGAAATATTCATAAGATGCTATGGGATTATCAAGAAGGCCTATGAACCACATTTGAGTATTTCAGTCAATGATGAAGCTAATAGCTTCATTGATACATCCTCCTATTCCACTTATGAATTCTCCATGTCTCGACCCATAACATAGAGATTATCATTGGTTGTGATCACGTTGTTTCTCAGGAACTTTGGAAACCATTTGTGAGCCTCTTTTGGCATGGTATTGGGATATCCGGGGATGGTGTCCAAGTTTAAGGGTTTATAGAGGTCTTTTTCCCAAGGGTGAGCCATTGGAGCAAGGGGAAGGGTACCTTGGAAAAGGGTTTTGGCAACCAGAGACTTGAGAGGAGGCCTTCTTCAGTAAACCTTAGAAGGCTTGAATATTCTTGCGGGAAAAGTATTAAGGGAAGACGGATTCTGGGATCTTGGAGTCGCCAGATGAGCTTCAAGAAGAGCTCATTAAGGGTGTAGGGGAACATACATCAAGTGGAGTCCTCGGGTAAGCTTGGGGTAAAATATTTGGGATGGAAGCTTTCCAAAGTGTCATTAGGGAACGAAAGAGGATTCAAAATCCTCCCCAACAACAACAAAAAAATGTTATTGCACAAACTGTAGGTTGGGAAAATCCCAACCCAATCCACGAGATGATGATAATTGTGGGTGAGTCTACCCACTATCACCTTAGGTAAACCCTCCCCTCACTTTAGTGAAGTATAAATCCAACACAAGGGTGGAATCTCGGGTGACCCTAGGGGGAAATTAGATGGAAAGTGATGTTATGGAAGTGAGTCTCCTACAAGTCAAACTACTAAGTAGAGTATGGCTCAGAAACGAGTCTCGAAGATGGTCAATGGTTTCCAATTACTTGATTACTTGTGGAGGATTGTGGTACCTTCCCGAGACACAAAAACACAAGATACAAGCCCAATAATCTAATGGAAAATAAAGTGAAGCTTGATGTCCTAATTAGTAGCAATATATAATGATATAAATCAGCAATGAAATGATAATAAGAGCTACTAAAAAAGTTACTAAAATTCCAAGAAAATAAGCAAGAGACTAGCTAACAATTACTAGTGAAATGCAAGTATGATAGCACAAGACTTTCGCAATAATTAAAGGCCGTTAAATAAAATTATTGAAGAGATATTATTGCATCCTTATGGATGTAGAAAACAAGTGCTACAATAGAAAAATCTAACCACTGAAACTTGCAAGTAAACCACCCAAAAGAATAAAAAAAACTAGTAGATTAATTTGGTAGCTTTCTAGAAGATTTTGACGTTTAGAAAATGATTAATTTTGAAAGTAATGAAGTGTTTTTATGCATCCCTAATTTCTATAGCATAAAATTATTACAGCAACAATAAATGCTTACAGAAACATGATGCCCTAGTGGTCTTGGCGAGCTTTAAGAACCTAGAAAAGATTCCAATTTAAACAATTTCAATATCTCGTGATTCCACGTATCCCAATGTAATTATTTTATTTGGTTTATGGAGTGTTTTAAATGAGAGATATATTTGTGTTATTTCCTCGGGGGTGTAATCCCTTTTACTTCCCAAGGCAAGCAAAACTAGCTAGGAAAAACCTAGGAGGGTGTAACCCTTTACTTCTCCTAGTATTCCTTTGTTCAACAAATTATTACAAGACAATTATGATGGCATTAGTGGGGTTGTATGCACTTATACTCCCCAAAACCTTAACAAATTAACCTTACAACAAGAAAATAAGCAATAACAAGAGATATTCCTCACCTATTCCAAGCATTAACAAGATAAACTCCTTTTAACTAAGAAAAATCCACCATAAAAGCAAGAAATGGCCTCTAAGAAAGATAGTGCCTTATTTCTTCATCCAATAGCCAAGAAGAATCATCAAAAGAGATAGTAGCAAAGAGAGATATATAAAATTTCCCAAATGGGGAACAAATTTCAGCCAAGTATCATTTCTCCAAGTGAGAATGCTATGATAAAATGAAAAGAGTTTGATCTCTATTTATACAAATTTCATAAAAAGTGTTTGTCCACTTAACTTTAGGGTAAACCACAAAACAAGGGGTCAAAACCCCTTATTTTTCCCCTTTACATCATAAATTATAATTTAACTTTTAAAAATTGCACATAAGAAACCCTAGTATGATGTCATCCCTCTCTAGGGTGATGTTTTGGCACTTTAGGTGGACATTGAGCTTGGGGATGAATCGTTGGACCTCCAAAGTCCTTCTTCCCAAGAACTAGGGTATTCTCCATAAAGGTGAGGCTTATCCTCTCCCAAAATTCCAAGTGTCAATCATCAACACCTCCACCACCAAAACCCTATCCCTAGGGTAACGTCAATCCCTCCAAGTGTGATTTTTTAGTCTCTCGAAGCCAAATGTTTGGCTAGTAGGGGCTAGGTAAGGTCCTCTTTGGTGTCTCCTTTTGCCTCAAAAGGAAACATTCATCTTCCTTATTTTCCCAAGGTGTGGGTCATGGTATCCAACCTATGGGCTTCAAGCCCCAAGGAAGCCCAAGCTAGGCACTTTCATCCAAAACTGTCCACCAACTAGGTTTTGCAAAGACAATGAATACGCCCTCCAAGGATATCAATTAAAATGCATCATTATAATTAAAAAATTCAATAAAAGAGCCACCTAAGCATGTGCATCAAAAACCACCTCATCAAACTAAACAAGTGCTCAAAAACCCTATGCAATTTTCCAAGTTTAGGTATGAGAGGGTTGAAAATGCGACCTATTGGGTGAATCATGCCTCAAGTCTAGGAGTGTTTTCCAAGTGGATCCCTCTCTATGTCATGTGGAGAATATGCCATGGATGGGGGTAAGAATTTTGGGCATGGGGTTCATGACATACAAGGGATTGTAGTGTCTCATTTATGTGTGCCTTTGTATAGGGTGTGTCACACATTCGTTTTTAATGCATCCTTTTTCCAATCCCATTTATTGCCATCAATTAATCAAGGTCCAAACAATAGGTAGTCCCTATGGGTTAAATTATTAGCTTGGGGGGGAGTACCACGGTGTCACTTGAACAGAAAGGTACACAAAGTTCCATGGGGGTATAGTCTATCTTGTAATGCACTTGTGTATATCCCTCAACAAGTGGGACATTTATATATATGTGTTTTCTTTTGTAGGTCTTTGATTTTTTTTAGGAGAAACATTTCATTGTTATCAAGACCTATTTGGGTGAGCATTTTGAAGGTTCATAATATGTCTTTTATCTTTTTCCAGCTACATACCCTGTGGGCCTTCATCCCCTTCTTCCCATGAAATGAGGGACAAACCCTTCTTGGGTCAGTACACCTGAAAATACCAAAATATAAAGAGATGAGGGGATGAATTGTGGCAAGTATGGTTGGGAAAGGAACGATGACCTGTCAAGGGGACCTCCTAATAACAAACCTATCTCTAAGGTTGACCACTTACTAGGGATCATGGTCAAACACCAAGGTTAAACATGGCAAAGAGCATAATTTCCAAGCAAACGTTACATAATCAAAAACAATTTTAAATGCAACAAACACAAATGCCTCAAATATTGAAATGACACTCACCATAATACCTGGATTGTACCTCATGGAGAAAGACCCAATGTCTTCCGGAAGGAATCTGATGTGGTTGATACCCTCATGATAAACCTGAGATATGTGGTCGTGAGGTGGGCCTCTGTATGTGCAAGTGGACTTTGTTAGCCATATGCTTATCGGTACTACATGTCTGCAACCTGAGGGTTTCTAGACATAATCTTCTTAGTTATCCCTAGGAAATGGGGATAACATTTGGCTCCTACTTGGGGACATGTACTTACCGTAGAGTGCATGAAAACCACAACATCTCCCGGTGGACCTGTGCCTAAACTAAAACATAAAACTGTAAAATCTAGGGTGGTTCTATCCCATATCAAAATCAAAACTCAAAATAACATCTAATCTAGAACGAAAATTTTGCATATTTTTTTTTGTTTTTTTAATTTCTAAACTAAATATATAATATGATGAAAGCAATATGCAAGTAGAGAAAAATGAAACATGAGATGCAACTAAACTACTATGAGCAATCAATATGCAAATGCAAGGAAATCAAGATAACCTACCTACTTACCTAGGCCTTGGTCCCTAAAGAAGTCAAGTGCTCTGAATATAGGGTCGGAAAAAGAGACCCATCTATTGGTAATGACATCTTTCTCTCATCCAAGACTGTCAAATAATACTTTTGTTTCTCACACTTCTTCTTGATTATGTAAGGGACAATCCAAGAACTCTTATTCTTCTGATCGTAATTAGGTTTACCCTTCCTCTTATCCCACATGAATGAAATACTTCCTTCATTGTAGTTGATGTAAGGGATATCTTCGATGTAAGGATACGAAGGAGGTTCTGTGTCAACTGCATCTTTAATGGATTTCTCACGTTCTTTGTTCTCTTTATCTCCTTTCTTCAATATCTGGATGGACCATGGTTCTTTCCCTTGGAACTTCACAAGATTCTCCTTGTACTCATTTGTCCTTGGGAGTAGTGTATCTATGAAATCTTCCCGTGCAAAAGGCATGCCCCAAGGATCATCCTCAATAATTTGACGAGGTACATTAAAGTCACACTCACTTGTGTAATCAGGGTTGTTGTAATCCATCACATGTTTTTCAGCCTGTTCTCGACTATATAAAATCTCAAAAGTGCTATCCACCATGGGAATATGTGCATGTGTGAGATCCATACTGAGAAAAACCCCAAGAGCAACATACAAACTTCTTGATAGAAGCATCCCCCAACATTTGGAACATCAATCACTACTATGTTCATAATAATACTAATATGAGGGAAGTCAATTGGGTAAATTTCAACATCTTCACAAAGCCCATAAACTTTTACCTTCTTGGAATCAATACCACAGACATTTCCATAAGTTCTAGTTGTCTTCAAACCGAGTTGTTCCATTACTTTCAAGGACATCACGTTGGCTAAGGCTCCAGAGTCCAACATACAATTGTTCAAATGGAGACCATTCATTCCCAAAGAGAGATAAAAAGGAGGGTTTTTATCCCACATTAGCCTCTTTGGTATTATTTGGAAGATTAGCCTGCAAAGTTTTAATGAAATTATCTTGGATCTAGGGTAACTTCATAAGCTCAGACAAATAAATTTTATCCTTTGTTCTTTTTAAGTATTCCAAGAAATCATAATCCAGTTTATATGGAGGGGTATAATATGCAGTTGGTTTATCACTAGAGGATGTCTTCTGAGTATTGGATGTTGTCTTTGTAGGCTCAAAGGTTGAAGGATATCCCAGGGATGACGTTTTACTTCCACTCCTGGTGATTACAACATTTTGGGACATGTATATTTATTTAACATCTTTCTCTTCCCCTTCTTCTAATAAAAAAGAAATATCCCAAAAATAATTGACCTCCTTTTCATTAGGTCCGTCAATGTCTTGGTACTGATCTTGTTGTTTTGTTTCCCCCTCTTCTTCATCATCTTCCTTATATTAATTAGGGATATCATTTTCCCAATTTTTGAAGGCTTTTATAAAATCTTCTACATTTATGCCTTCTATAGGAGGGGTTGTTCTTATGGTAGGGGGGGCGCTCTTCTTGGGAGGAAATTTGAATAATTTTTTAGGTTTGGAACTACTCTCTCTGGTGTTTTTATTCATGTCAATGATCTCATTGGATATTTTCTTGACAATTCTTTGTAGTGCTTCCATGTTTGTGGATTCTTGATCCTTCTTATCTTCAAGAGATTTGGTCACAGTGGTCTTCATTTTGATGCTAGTTTTTTCCTTTGAAGCCTGAGCTCTAGGGTTACCTTTGATATTGAGCATGTCTTTTTCAACCTTAATGGCTTCTTTGAAGGTAGCTTCCAGCGTATTATTTTCAACTCTTTTTACAAACATAGCCATAGAAACGGGAAGAGCTAAGGTATACAAATCTATTGTAACATCTTCAATGGGATTGGAAGTAGGGAGAATTTTATTTATTAGTGTGAGAAACCTTTGATTTGAATATTTAACCTTTTCTTTTGCTTCCATTTTAATCCTTGAAATATCTAGAACTAAAGTTTTCAGGGTTTTATCTTCCCCAATATTTTCAATAAAAGCAGTCTCAAAATCATTCCAACTAGTTATTGAAGCTTTATCTAAAGAGAAGTACCAGGTTGAATCTTTGTTCTCAAACATATAAGGGAATAGTTTGGAAACAACATCCTCATGTTCTACATCCATTAACCTGACAACAAGTATACAATTTTTTATATGGTCTTCGAGAGAGTCTTTCTTGTTAGGGTCGAACTTGGGGAGAAATTTCTCTGGATGTTTGGGTCACTAGTGGACTGCTCCATGCATTGCAACAACATTTGGGACCATCCAGGGTTGATTATTTTGTTGATTGGCATTAAATCCAGCCATCGGTTGAGGGTTTTGAGGGATTTCCCCTTCTCCTTCTCCTTTAGGTTCATCTTCAGGTTCAACTCTAGGTATTTTGGGTGGAGATTTGGAATGAATGGGAGGTTGACCATCCCCAAATAGCAATTAGTTCTCTAAGTTGAATTTCGAGGGTTCTGAGACTCCTCAAAAACTTTTGAAAGTTGATAACCAGGTGTCCTGATGTTTAGGTTTCCCTCATGGGCCTGGGGAATTTCAAGGGTCGTTTCTTCCCATGTAGAATTCCTATGTCCTTCAGGTACTGAAAAGTCAAGTGAGTGTTGCCCAGTTTTTCTACTCCATTGTTGGGTTAGTACATGTTCACAAGTTTGTTTGATTACTCTTTTAAAATATGCATCCAAGAGTGACTAGGAATTTGGTGACAAGTGTTCTGACAGAAGAAAACCTCATTGAGTGGAAACTTGTGTGAGAGTATTCACAGAGTACAAGTGAGGATTGACGATTTTCTCAGGGTTAGTTGGATGGGAATCACTGTGTTGCATCAGGTTTGATAGAAAATTTGAATGGGTAGGATATTGCAATTTTTTAGTAGCCATTCAATTCGATGGCCCTCCTTTTAGTGTCATTTCTGTTGACGAGTCCAAATGGCATGTCAAGCAGGTAAGGGAGAATGCCCGATGGTAGGTCCCAATTAGACCTACTCTTATTTGGTATAACAATTTTGACCAGTATGTGAGCCTGGTTGCCACTCTAAAAGATATTCAATTATGAATCTTAGAACAAAATGTTTTCAGATGAATTAAAATCTGAACTAAACATCTAAGTAATTTTATCTAAACTATTATAAGCTTATTCTACATTTACCTATCCTATCCTAATCAGGGGAAAGCTAAAAGAGTATGCGCATAGTGAAAAATGATATTACCAACAAGAGAAGAAATTCATGCGTACATGTAATAAATGAACAAAACAATGATNATGCGTACATGTAATAAATGAACACAACAATGATATAGATACAACAGCAGTTAATTTCATATTATACCCATGACATTGTTTATGTACTCATAAGGAAATCAATGACAATAACAACATTACGAACATAGTGAAGAAATAATTCATAGAACTATGTTCTATAATATTCAATCAATAGACAGATGCACAAAGAAAAATCTTATACACACTTGTTTGAATCATAAATTTCCAAGATGTATCTTGCTGTATTCATTAGCAGTAA
>SNQJ01S0097480.1:32117-44616 GCA_010110895.2 Picea sitchensis
AATGGGGGATAGGATTTAATGCCTCCTTGCCTCTCCTATTGTGTCACTATTGTAAATCCTTCAATCCTATCCCAAGTTGTTCTTAAGGGGGGATGTTAGGATATTTAGAAACTTAGGAGTTAGTTAAGATCTACTTGGTCTATTGTGTCATTAGGTAAAAGTGTGTTTTCTTTAGTATGCTTTAGTATGCATTTGTAGTTATGAAATCCGACGGCCATGATATGTTCCCGACATAGAGTGATCTGATGGTTCATACTCTCCTAGATCTTAACGGCCATTGATCCATGGCTTAACACCCGATTGGTCCATGATCTCTATTTAAAGATCATGGAGGGTCATTTTCCGATGATCTCTATTTAAAGAGCATGGAGGGTTATGTGAGTGGTTTCTGAAGGTGTTCGCCCTCTGTTGGAATACATGTGTTGTTGAACATGGTATCAGAGCCTGTTTGAAGACCCGCTCCTATTGTAGATCGAGATCATGAAGCTGAGTTGCCTCATCTCCATTTTCTGTCATTTTCGTACATTTCTGGGCTGAGAGGATTGTTCCATTGCGTGCAGAGCGCTTTTTTCAGCCAAGAACAATTTCTGTTTCACTCGAAAAGGTTTTTGTTTTCCCAAGATACGGCCATTACAGTCAGATCTGGAGGTATAAAGCTTGAATACGTTTTTAAAAAAAAATTGCAGAGTAGTATTTTGGTTTTGTTTTATTTATTTCTGGGTTGCTACTCTTTTAGATCTGCGTATTCTCTTTGCCCCATGCCCTGTGCGATCTCAGAAAATTAGAAACAGATAGGAAAATGTGCATCTTCCGGGTAAGCTAATCGAGATCTAACCCTTGTTGTCATCGAGAAGAGAATTTTTTTTCTTGTGTGAAAAGAGTTTTTTTTAGCACGCTCTCCAAGGTCATCTTCCACAACAACAACAACAACAACACCCCCAATCCTCCTTTTGAACATTACAATATGTAGAAAAAGGTTGCAAAGGAACAACAATATGCAGAACAAAAGAAGAAGGTAAAACAGGAAGAGGAGAGACAAAGGTTGGTTGTAGAAGAAAAAAAGTAGAGAAATAAACAAGAAGAAGAAAAACAAAAGGCTACTAAGGCCGAGGAAAGAAATAAAGCTAAGGAAGAAGCATAAAGAGAAAAACAAAAGAAAATAGATGAGGCTAAAAATGGCTCACCGAGCCCAAGTGTGGGTATAGTTAACATATTCACTCTAGAGTGTACCCCTCTTATGGAAATACCAAGAAAGTTTTCCTTTTCCTCTCAAGTGTTAGAACTGGAAGGGGTTGTAGTAGCAATAGGTGAATACTATTACAATGAAAAAACTAAAGGAATCGAGAAAAGATCAAACAAAAGGAAGAGAGGAGAGACAACTCTCAACCAGGGATCTTCTAAAATGTCCATTGAATGGAGAGCGGGCCCATACCCCAAGGGAAATGCTATACAAATTGATTATGCTCTCAATGCATTTGTAGGGCCAAACAAAATGTCTATATATGAATTAGTTGCTGCCTTGGACACCTCACAAGGCAGATTGGTTGAACTGGAAGAGTGTTGAGGATACAAAGAGATGATATCACTACCGAGTTTAGAAAGGAAGTTAGTACAATGGAAAAGTTTCACAAATAAGAAATGGAAAAGGTTTTGTAAGTCCAAAAGTACAAAATGAATGCAGAGTTTGAGAAGAAGACCCACATAGTTGAAGGTTTGCACAAGGGAGAACTTGATGACCTTAAACTGGCACATTCTCAAGAATAAAGCAGTTGAAAGCTAGTATTGCAAAGGAGATAACCAACTTGTGGACATAACGTATGGAAGCCAACAAGTTCATTGAGCAGCTGGAGCATAAAATCCTATGACTGGAACAAGAGAAAGAGAAACTTGAAAAATCTCTAGGAGAAAGTTAGACATGATCTCTCATCTTGGAAATTATAAAATAAGAAGCCAAAGCTACCAATGAATAGTTTAAAATGGTACAAAAGAAGTGTTTTTGTGTACTGAATGATATTCAAAGAAATCGAGATGATCAGATCAAGTTAGAAGACCATATGGAAGAAATAAAGGACAAATATCAAAAGGCTCAGGATGCCTTTGATAGAATTGTTGATAGGTAAAGTGTATATCATAGCCCACTAAGTAACTTGCCACTCTACAATGCCAGACAAAAGATAAAAGACCAAGTCTTGTTTGATAACTGGAAACCCCTCCTGGAAGACATCAAAAGCATCTAGTAGACATAAACCAAAGCCTCCAAGAGATTATGGAATGACTCAAATGAGTTACTGGAAGAATTAGGGATGGATTGTATGCCAAACATTAATGATGCAACTCTCGGTGAAGTCAGGATAGCAAAAGTTGAAGCCAACAAGGATGTCATCCAAGAAGCTATCGAATCGATTATAAAGGTTAGCAAAGAAGTCTTAAATAAACATTTGATGAAGCCAATAAAATTGATCACATTGGCCAAATACTTTATCAAGAAGAAAGAGTGGGATTTAAATATGGAAGTGACAACTAAGATCTATGATGGTGAGCTAGACCTAGAGAAGATGCAACTAAGAAAACTAGAGACAATCTTGGAAGATTATGCATTATTGAAAGATATTAGGGATAAAATGGAACTACAAAAACTATCTTGAGTATTTCATTTTGTAACATAATCTTCTCATTTTCATTATTTTAAAAGGTGTAAAGTCCAATAAGGATTATGAAATGATAGGTCGTAAATGTCATCTGACATGATGATAGTTATCGAATGTAAATGGTCTCTCTTGTTTTTATAAAGGAGAGCACTGCGAGAGGAAAGGGACTTTTTCCTATTGTATATTGGAAAATTGTTTTTACTTCTAATGAATAGAGCAAGATACATCTTGGAAATTTATGATTCAAACAAGTGTGTATAAGATTTTTCTTTGTGCATCTGTCTATTGATTGAATATTATAGAACATAGTTCTATGAATTATTTCTTCACTATGTTCTTAATGTTGTTGTTGTCATTGATTTCCTGATGAGTACATAAACAATGTCATGGGTATAATATGAAATTAATTGTTGTTGTATCTATATCATTGTTTTGTTCATTTATTACATGTACGCATGAATTTCTTCTCTTGTTGGTAATATCATTTTTCACTATGCGCATACTCTTTTAGCTTTCCCCTGATTAGGATAGGATAGGTAAATGTAGAATAAGCTTATAATAGTTTATATAACATTACTTAGATGTTTAGTTCATATTTTAATTCATCTGAAAACATTTTGTTTTAAGATTCATAATTGAATATCTTTTAGAGTGGCAACCAGGCTCACATACTGGTCAAAATTGCTATACCAAATAAGAGTAGGTCTAATTGGGACCTACCATCGGGCGTTATCCCTTACCTTCTTGACATGCCATTTGGACTCGTCAACAGAAATGACACTAAAAGGAGGGCCCATCGAATTGAATGGCTACTAAAAAATTGCAATATCCTACCCATTCAAATTTGCTATCAAAACTGATGCAACATAATGATTCCCATCCAACTAACCCTGAGAAAATCGTCAATCCTCACTTGTACTCTGTGAATACTCTCACACAAGTTTCCACTCAATGAGGTTTTCTTCTGTCGGAACACTTGTCACCAAATTCCCAGTCACTCTTGGATGCATATTTTAAAAGAGTAATCAAACAAACTTGTGAACATGTACTAACCCAACAATGGAGTACAAAAACTGGGCAACACTCACTTGACTTTTCACTACCTGAAGGACATAGGAATTCTACGTGGGAAGAAACGACCCTTGAAATTCCCCGGGCCCATGAGGGAAACCTAAACATCAGGACACCTGGTTATCGACTTTCAAAAGTATTTGAGGAGTCTCAGAACCCTCGAAATTCGACTTAGAGAACTAATTGCTATTTGGGGATGGTCAACCTCCCATTCATTCCAAATCTCCACCCAAAATACGTAGAGTTGAACCTGAAGATGAAACTAAAGGAGAAGGAGAAGGGGGAATCCCTCAAAACTCTCAATCGATGGCTGGAGTTAATGCCAATCAACAAAATAATCAACCTTGGATGGTCCCAAATGTTGTTGCAGTGCATGGAGTAGTCCACTAGTGACCCAAACATCTAGAGAAATTTCTCCCCAAGTTCGACCCTAACAAGAAACACTCTCCCGAAGACCATATAAAAAAATTTGTACTTGTTTTTAGGTTAATGGATGTAGAACATGAGGATGTTGTTTGCAAACTATTCCCTTATATGTTTGAGAACAAAGATTCAACCTGGTACTTCTCTTTAGATAAAGCTTCAATAACTAGTTGGAATTCTTTTGAAACTGCTTTTATTGAAAAATTTGGGGAAGATAAAACCATTAAAACTTTAGTTCTAGATATTTCAAGGATTAAAATGGAAGAAAAAGAAAAGGTTAAATATTTCAATCAAAGGTTTCTCACACTAATAAATAAAATTCTCCCTACTTCCAAGCCCCTTGAATATGTTACAATAGATTTTTATACCTTATCTCTTCCCGTTTCTATGGCTATGTTTGTAAAAAGAGTTGAAAATAAAACTCTGGAATCTACCTTCAAAGAAACCATTAAGGTTGAAAAAGACATGCTCAATATCAAAGGTAACCCTAGAGCTCAGGCTTCAAAGGAAAAAAACTAGCATCAAAACAAATACCACCGTGACCAAATCTCTTGAAGATAAGAAGGATCAAGAATCCACAGACATGGAAGCACTACAAAGAATTGTCAAGAAAATATCCGATGAGATCATTGACATGAATAAAAACACTGGAGAGAGTAGTTCCAAACCTAAAAAGTTATTCAAATTTCCTCCCAAGAAGAGCACTCCCCCTACCATAAGAACAACCCCTCCTATAGAAGGCATAAATGTAGAAGATTTTATAAAGGCCTTCAAAAATTGGGAAAATGATACCCCTAATGAATATAAGGAAGATGAAGAAGAAGAGGGGGAAACAAAACAACAAGATAAATACCAAGACATTGATGGACCTAATTAAAAGGAGGTCAATTATTGTTGGGATATTTCTTTTCGATTAGAAGAAGGGGAAGAGAAAGATGTTAAAGAAATATACATGTCCCAAAATGTTGTAACCACCAGTAGTGGAAGTAAAACGAAATCCCTAGGATATCTTTCAACCTCTGAGCCTACAAAGACAACATCCAGTACTCAGAAGACATCCTCTAGTGATAAACCAACTGCATATTATACCCCTCCATATAAACTGGATTATGATTTCTTGGAATACTTAAAAAGAACAAAGGATAAAATTTATTTGTTTGAGCTTATGAAATTACCCTAGATCCAAGATAATTTCATTAAAACTTTGCAGGGTAATCTTCCAATTAATACCAAAGAGGCTAATGCGGCATAACAACCCTCCTTTTTATCTCTCTTTGGGAATGAATGGTCTCCATTTGAACAATTGTATGTTGGACTCTGGAGCCTTAGCCAATGTGATGTCCTTGAAAGTAATGGAACAACTCGGTTTGAAGACAACTGGACCTTATGGAAATGTCTGTGGTATTGATTCCAAGAAGGTAAAAGTTTACGGGCTTTGTGAAGATGTTGAAGTTTACCCAATTGACTTCCCTTATATTAGTCTTATTATGAACATAGTAGTGACTGATGTTCGAGATGTTGGGGGATGCTTCTATCAAGAAGTTGGTCTGTTTCTCTTGGGGTTTTTCTCAGTATGGATCTCACCCATGCACATATTCCCATGGGGGATGGCACTTTTGAGATTTTATATAGTCGGGAATAGGCTGAAAAACATGTGATGGATTACAACAGCCCCGATTACACGAGTGAGTGTGACTTTAATGTACCTCGTCAGATTATTGAGGATGTTCCTTGGGGCATGCCTTTTGCACGAAAATATTTCATAGATACACTACTCCCAAGGACAAATGAGTACAAGTAGAATCTTGTGAAGTTCCAAGGGAAAGAACCAAGGTCGATCCAGATATTGAAGAAAGGAGATAAAGAGAACAAAGAATGTGAGAAAGCCATTAAATATGCAGTTGACACAGAACCTCCTTCGTATCCTTACATCGAAGATATACCTTACATCAACTACAATGAAGGAAGTATTTCATTCATGTGGGATAAGAGGAAGGGTAAACCTAAATACAATCAGAAGAATAACAGTTCTTAGATTGTCCCTTACATAATCAAGAAGAAGTGTGAGAAAGAGAAGTATTATTTGACGGTCTTGGATGAGAGAAAGATGTCATTACCAATAGATGGGTCTCTTTTCCGACCCTACATTCAGAGCACTTGACTTATTTAGGGACCAAGGCCTAGGTAAGTAGGTAGGTTATCTTGATTTCCTTTCATTTGCATCTTGATTGCTCATAGTAGTTTAGTTGCATCTCATGTTTCATTTTTCTCTACTTGCATATTTCTTTCATCATATTATATATTTAGTTTAGAAATTAAAAAAAACAAAAAAAAATATGCAAAATTTGCGTTCTAGATTAGATGTTATTTTGAGTTTTGATTTTGATATGTGATAGAACCACCCTAGATTTTACAGTTTTATGTTTTAGTTTAGGCACAGGTCCACCAGGAGATGTTGTGCTTCTCATGCACTCTACGGTGAGTACATGTCCCCAAGTAGGAGCCAGATTTTATCCCCACTTCCTAGGGATAACTAAGGAGATTATGTCTAGAGGCCCTCAAGTTGCAGACATGTAGTACTGATAGACATATGGCTAACAAAGTCCACTTGGACATACAAAGGCCCACCTCGCCACCACATATCTCAGGTTCATCATGAGGGTATCAACCACATCAGCTTGCTTCTGGAATACATTGGGTCTTTCTCCATGAGGTACAATCCAGGTATTATGGTGAGTGTCATTTCAATATTTGAGGCATTTGAGTTTGTTGCATTTAAAATTGTTTTTGATTATGTAACGTTTTCTTGGAAATTATGCTCTTTGCCATGTTTCACCTTGGTGTTTGACCATGAGTCCTAATAAGTGGTCACCCTTAGAGATAGGTTTGTTATTAGGAGGTCCCCTTGACAGGTCATCGTGCCTTTCCCGACCATACTTGCCACTTTCCACAATTCATCCCCTCATCTCCTTACATTTTGGTATTTTTGTGTGTACTGACCCAAGAAGGGTTTGTCCCTCATTTCATGGGAGGAAGGGGATGAAGGCCCACAGGGTATGTAGCTGGAAAAAGATAAAAGACATATTATGAACCTTCCAGATGCTCGCCCAAATAGGTCTTGATAACAATGAAATGTTTCTCCTAAAACAAATCAAAGACCTACAAAAGAAAACACATATATATAAATTTCCCACTTGTTGAGGGATATACACAAGTGCATTACAAGATAGACTATACCCCCATGGCACTTTGTGTACCTTTCCATTCAAGTGACACCATGGTACTCCCCCCCAAGCTAATAAATTAACCCATAGGGACTACCTATTGTTTGGACCTTGATTAATTGATGGCAATAAATGGGCTTGGAAAAAGGATGCATTGAAAACGAATGTGTGACACACCCTATACAAAGGCACACATAAATGACACACTACGATCCCTTGTATGTCATGAACCCCATGCCCAAAATTCTTTCCCCCATCCATGTCATCTTCTCCACATGACCTAGAGAGGGATCCACTTGGAAAACACTCCTAGACTTGAGGTATGATTCACCCAATAGGTCGCATTTTCAACCCTCTCATACCTAAACTTTGAAAATTGCATAGGGTTTTTGAGCACTTGTTTAGTTTGATGAGGTGGTTTTTGATGCACATGCTTAGGTGGATATTTTATTGAATTGTTTTAATTATAATGATGCATTTTAATTGATATCCTTGGAGGGCATATTCATTGTCTTTGTAGGACCTAGTTGGTGGACAATTTTGGATGAAAGTGTCTAGCTTGGGATTCCTTGGGGCTTGAAGCCCATAGGTTGGATACCATGACCCACACCTTGGGAAAACAAGGAAGATGAATGTTTCCTTTGGAGGCAAAAGGAGACACCAAAGAGGACCTTACCTATCCCCTACTAGCCAAACCTTTGGCTTTGAGAGGCTAAAACATCACACTTGGAGGGATTAACGTTACCATAGGGATAGCTTTTTGGTGGTGGAGGTGTTGATGATTGACACTTGGAATTTTTGGAGAGGATAAGCCTCACCTTTATGGAGAATACCCTAGTTCTTGGGAAGAAGGACTTTGGAGGCCCAACGATTCATCCCCAAGCTCAATGTCCACCTAAAGTCCCAAAACATCACCCTAGAGAGGGATGACATGATACTAGGGTTTCTTATGTGCAATTTTTAAAAGTTAAATTAGAATTTATGATGTAAAGGGGAAAAATATGGGGTTTTGACCCCTTATTTTGTGGTTTACCCTAAAGTTAAGTGGACAAACACTTTTTAGGAAATTTGTATAACTAGAGATCAAACTCTTTTCATTTTATCATAGCATTCTCACTTGGAGAAAGGATCCTTGGCTGAAATTTTTTCCCCATTTGGGAAATTTTATATATCTCTCTTTTCTACTATCTCTTTTGATGATTCTTCTTGGCTATTGGATCAAGAAATAAGGCGTTATCTTTCTTGGGGGCTATTTCTTGCTTTTATGGTGGATTTTTCTCAGTTAAAAGTAGTTTGTCTTATTAATGCTTGGAATAGGTGAGGAATATCTCTTGTTATTGCTTATTTTCTTGTTGTAAGGTTAATTTGTTAAGGTTTTGGGGAGTATAAGTTAATACAACCCCACTAATCCCATCATAATTGTCTTGGAATAATTTGTTGAACAAAGGAATACTAGGAGAAGTAAAGGGTTACACCCTCCTAGGTTTTTCATAGCTAGTTTTGCTTGCCTTGGGAATTAAAGGGATTACACCCCCAAGGAAATAACACAAATATATATCTCATTTAAAACACTCCATAAACCAAATAAAATCATTACATTGGGATACGTGGAATCACAAGATATTGAAATTGTTTAAATTGGAATCTTTTCTAGGTTCTTAAAGCTAGCCAAGACCACTAGGGCATCTTGTTTCTGTAAGGATTTATTGCTGTTGTAATAATTTTATGCTACAGAAATTAGGGATTCATAAAAAAACTTCATTACTTTCAAAATTACTCATTTTCTAACCGTCAAAATCTTCTAGAAAGCTACCAAATTAATCTAGTAGTTTTTGTGATTCTTTTGGGTGGTTTACTTGCAAGTTTCAGTGGTTAGATTTTTCTGTTGTATAACTTGTTTTCTACATCCATAAGGATGCAATAATATCTCTTCAATAATTTTATTTAATAGCCTTTAATTATTGTGAAAGTCTTGTGCTATCATACTTGCATTTCTCTAGTAATTGTTAGCTAGTCTCTTGCTTATTTTCTTGGACTTTTAGTAACTTTTTTAGTAGCTTTGCTCATCATTTCATTGCTGATTTATATCATTATATATTGCTACTAATTAGGACATCAAGCTTCACTTTATTTTCCATTATATTATTGGGATTGTATCTTGTGTTTTTTGTGTCTCGGGAAGGTACCACAATCCTCCACAAGTAATCAAGTAATTGGAAACCATTGACCATCTCCAAGACTCGTTTATGATCCATCCTCTACTTAGTAGTTTGACTTGTAGGAGACTCACTTCCATAACCTCGCTTTCCATCTAATTTCCCCCTAGGGTCACCCGAGATTCCACCCTTGTGTTGGATTTATACTTCACTAAAGTGAGAGGAGGGTTTATCTAAGGTGATAGTGGGTAGACTCTCCCACAATTATCATCATCTCGTGGATTGGGTTAGGATTTTCCCAACCTACAGTTTGTGCGATAACATTTTTCTGTTGTTGTTGGGGAGGATTTTGAATCCTCTTCCATTCCCTAATGACACTTTGACAAGATTCCATCCCAAATCCTTTACCCCGAGATTACCTGAGGACTCCACTTGAAGTACGTTCCCCTCCACCCTTAATGAGCTCTTCTTGAAGCTCATCTGGTGACTCCAAGATCCCAGAATCCGTCTTCCCTTAATACTTTTCCCGCAAGAATATTCAAGCCTTCTAAGGTTTACTGAAGAAGGCCTCCTCTCAAGTCTCTCGTTACCAAAACCCTTTTCCAAGGTACCCTTCCCCTTGCTCCAATGGCTCACCCTTGGGAAAAATACCTCTATAAACCCTTAAACATGGCCACCATCCCCGGATATCCCAATACCATGCCAAAAGAAGCTCACAAATGGTTTCCAAAGTTCCTGAGAAACAACGTGATCACAACCAATGATAATATCTATGTTATGGGTCAAGACATGGAGAATGCAGAAGTGGAATAGGAGGATGTATCAATGAAGCTACTAGCTTCATCATTGACTGAAATACTCAAATGTGGTTCATAGGCTTTCCTGATAATCACATAGCATCTTATGAATATTTCGCTAAGTTGTTTAAGAACAGATGGACAACAAGGAAAGACAACAAAATGCTTGTAGCTTAGTTTAATCAAATAAAGAAGAAGGAAAATGAGATAGTGGATGAATTGGACAACATGTTTGACAGATTGTACAACCAAATCCCAACGGAACTACGTCCTCCAGATGCAGTTGTTCATCTCCTTCATATGAAAGAATTCAATGGGAAATTATGTTTCATCTGAAGGATAAGAATCCCACAACCCTGGCACAAGACAAAGAGTATAACACATAAATTGAAGAGAACCTTATTGAATCAAAGGTTGATCATTTTTAGTATCCTCGTGCTAAGACAGAAGAAAATACTAAAGCTTTCAGTAGAAATACACTAGATCCAATTTCTCTCTTGAATCATAAGATAGACCTGATGAGTACTAAGTTTGTCCAAGCTCAAAATCATATCATGGGCCGATTGACCATTGTGGAAAGAAAGAAGGTTGCCTCTTGACCTCAATTTACTAGACAGTAGAGAGATTCCACATGTTGGAAGCCAAGGCCTCAACAAGAGGAAAACCCCCTAGACACATTGAACCCAGCTAGGATGGTAAAAAATGCAGAGACACCATGGTTTTCTCCTTGCCAAGAACATCACTAGGAGGATGAGTGCTCCTGATGTGATGAAGACTCCTCTGATGGTATAAATTTCATGGACATGATTTGCAACTTCTAAGAAGAGGATATCACTCAGGAATAGATTGATGAAATTAAAAAAAGATGAGCTAGATAAGGACAAATCAAAATGTTGAATCAATTGGCAGAGGATCAGAGAACATAATTGATAAAAAATGAAGTTTTAACGTATTCAAGAAGAAACAAGGTTTCAATTCCTCCACAACAACCTTCCACTTCGCTTCAGCCAGAAGTGGAAGTTCCTCCTCCATATGCAGAGAGGGTGATCCCACCATTTCCACCTCCATTCCATGAGTATCTTCATAAACCAACTTCGACAGAAGAGGAGATTTAGTTAAATATAGACGTGTTAGCTAAGTTTGGGAAGTTGAATATGATAGTACATGTGATGGAGATGTGCAAGATCCCATATGTAAGGAAATGAGTCTTGAAGTTATTGAAAGTACCAACTGAAAAGGAGGACCCTCCAATAATCCTAAATACGATGTATATTGATCGACAGAAGGATAACAACCTTCCTTTTTATATCTCTTTGGGAATGAATGGTCTAAGTTTGAACAATTGTATGCTGGACTCCAGAGCCTCAACCAATGTGATGTCCTTGAAATTAATGGAACAACTCAATTTGAAGACAACCCGACCTTATGGAAATGTTTGTGGTATTGATTCCAAGAAGGTCAAAGTTTACGGGCTTTGTGAAGATGATGAAGTTTACTTGATTGACTTTCCTCATATCAGTCTTATTATGAACATACTAGTGATTGATGTTCCAGATGCTTGGGGAATTCTTCTATCAAGAAGTTGGTATGTTTCTCTTGGGGGTTTTCTCAGTATGGATCTCACACATGCACATATTCCCATGGAGGATGCCACTTTTGAGATTTTATAGTTAGGAATGGGCCAGCAAGCATGTTATGGATCCCAACAGTGTTGATTACATGAGTGAGTGTGACTTTGATGTACCTCGTAATATTATTAAGTATGATCCTTGGTACCTACCTTTTGCATGGGAATATTGCATAGATACACTACTCCCAAGGACAAATGATTACAAGGAGAAGATTGTGAAGTTCCAAGGGAAAGAACCAGGGTCCATCCAAATATTGAAGAAAGGAGATAAGGAGAAAAAAGAATGTGAGAAATCCATTAAATATGCAGTCGACACAGAACCTCCTCTATATCCTTAAATCGAAGCTTACCTTGTTGGATTACTAAGAGGGGGGGTGAATCCGTAATAGAGAAATTTAATCCTTTTTAGCCATATAATCCAAGTGTTATATCAATGACGAATTATCATCCAATAATTGCAGAGTAAATAAGCAACGAATAAATGAACAAACATACACATACATAGTACACCAATGTTTTACGTGGAAACCCAAATTAGGAGAAAACCACA
>SNQJ01S0097482.1:12171-22953 GCA_010110895.2 Picea sitchensis
ATGGGAGATGTAGGGTATCAAGTGGTCTTTTATAGAATCCACTATGATACTCATGGCATTGATGTCATTGTCTTTGAACTTCTCTATAACTGCAACGTTCTGTGGTTCCTTCTCTTTTTCTTCTTCAAACTCTGGTTCCACGATCTTTCCTTTCACGATATCCAACACTTTATTCTTGGCAAGGACGAGGTCAATCCTTGTCTTGCACGCTCTGAAGTTAGAAGCCCCTTCTAACTTCATAGAGTAAGTCATGGCTGCTTTGACTTGGTCAACCCTAGATTTGACCAAAACCTCAAACTTGATGTCTTAGCTGGCTGAGAGTACCAAGAGATGCGCTAGGCTAGGGAACACTAGTCTATCCATAAATTAGGTCAATCCCTTCACTTAAGGTGCCTCAACGAGAGGGTTAGGGTTTCGTTGCTGCAGCAAAAACTAACTGCAACTGAGCAAATCCTCCCAATCTATCTTCCAACGGTTAGACTGTCCGAAGATAGGGTGGGCCCATAACCTGTTAGAAATATGATGGATGTGCTCGTTTAACCATAGACAATATAGCAATATTGTCACCCAACCATAGGCCGAAGCCACCCCCGAGCACCTTAACCTTGACAGAGAATCATTCTGGAAGCAAACCCTAGGATAGATAGCCAAACAAAGATGGCGCACCTTTCTCCAAGGATAGCGCACCAAGCAAGAGTAACAAGAGCTGATCAATCATCAAAGAGTCCAAACCATAACCAAGAGAGAGTCCAAGC
This sequence comes from Picea sitchensis, assembly GCA_010110895.2. Lineage (NCBI taxonomy): Eukaryota > Viridiplantae > Streptophyta > Pinopsida > Pinales > Pinaceae > Picea > Picea sitchensis. Next base: position 12,927 of record SNQJ01S0097482.1, read on the forward strand.
CAAAACCGAAATCTGCTAGTTGCAGCAGCTGCAACAACAACTCTCCTCCAAACTTGCGCACAAATTGACCAACTGCAGTGTGCACAAGTGTTGCTTCTACAGTTTTGAGAATACTGGCCAGAATGAAGACTGACCTCCTATATTTATACTAATTCTGGCAAACTGCCTGGGCCGACTTCTCATTCTGGGTACTAATTCTTTAGTATATAATATTTCCTTTAGCCGACTTATTCTCTTGGAGGCTAATAACCTAATACAAGTCATTCTCTTGAGCCGACTTGTCTTCTAGGGTTATTAACCAATTAATTAGGATTTCTTCTTGCTTTCCAGAATATTCTATTCTCATCAGGTTTACACGTGGAGGTAAATACCTCCCGCAGCTACCATAATATCAACAGGAAGGTCTGCCAAACTCCTACAACAGTTGTATCACAGAGACTGACCTACTTAAGTACAGCCGAATAGCTACACCAGGTGATCTTGAACCAGAAGATGCAGAATTTTTAAAAAGAGGAGGATGCGGAGCATCCTTGCTAACAGATTCTCCCACGCTCCATATCTCATTTACCCACGTCTATCAGTTCCAGGTCATTCTGTTGCGCGATTTTAGGGATTTGTGTTAGTTGCTCTGTTTTCTTTTCGCTAATAAAGATTGTAGCGATCTGTTTGACAGAGATTACAATGTAAATCTGGGCGCTACAAAAAAAAAGGAGGGATTTCTTTGTAGGGGATTCGATTTTCTGGGGTTTTGGTTTTCTGAGGTTGAGCAACGGTACTGTGTCCCAGAACCTGAGAGGGAAAGTCTGCATGCCCTCTTCAGTTAGGTTTTTCTTGTTATTATTTCTGGCTATTTCAATAAAGGAGCATCTTTTTCCGAGTATGACAGGACCTTTTTCATTTTAAAATAATGACTGTTTTCTGCTGAGTTAACCCCCATTTGTTCAGCTCTGTGATAACTCTGCCGCTGAGTTCGGTGATCAGCCTGCAGCTGTGGTGACTGCATCATGTCTTCTTCTCATAGTTAACTTAGTGTTGGCAGATTCTTGGTGGTTTAAGGGAATACGCATAAATTCAAGCTGAAGGTGACAAGGAAGAGCCTGTGAAACATGATCATGTGCATGAAAGGAAATGTGGAGTTTGCTGAGCAGTCACATGAAGGCCAAGGATCCATAATTGAGACTTTTATTTCTAAAAATTGTTGAGAAGAGTTGTGATGGTAGATTTTAACAGTATTCAGAAGCTAAACCTCAACGTTGCTTTTATTGCATAGTTTACATATCTATTTTCTTAAAGATATCCAACAACAATCCACATGCGAGTACCTAAAGCTCAAATGACCTGGTGTTTATTTTGTTGAAAACCTTTTTGCTTCTGAACCAAGCACAGCTTATTTATAAACTGGTGAGTATTTTAGAAAACTCTTGCAAAGACCACCCAAAAAAATGTTCCAAAAATTGGTCTAGATAATTACGTCCTTGGAATGAAATATTTAAGCTAATTWAATATGTCAAACTGTACTTTCAACTTTTGCATTTTTTTTTCATCCATGCATGATTAATAATTATTCATCACACCTTGTGCAGCTTACCTAAATCAATTGCTTACAAAGAACGCCACTTACAAGCAGATCTATCTTTTTGTGCTTTTTGGACCATTCTGCCCTTTTACCATGATTTCTTAGGGACAAAGTCGCAGAATTGTGCCTTTTTTCAACGAACTGTTTGGACACTTGCCTACAAAGGTTTTGGAGTCAACTCCTCTTAAGAGCCATCTTCCATTGTTTGTTCCTTTCAAGTTCAAAAAACATAAGTTTAAAAAATTAGCAGTAACTGAACTGCTATCAGACATGAGCACAGAAACAGAGAAAGTTGGATCAAGAGCTATCCCCTGAGAATGTCTTTAACAGTTCTCCAGATTATGCTTCACGCTGTTGCCTCTCTATCCATTGCTCTGGCCAGTGTATTATACTCCTGTAATCTGAAGGCTGAAATCTGGTGGAGTCATTTTTCATTTCTTGTTAAACTAGATGTTATAAGAAGTAACTATCCATTTCACACAGGGTTCTGTCAAGAAATTTCTGAAGATATGTCTAATTCTAATTCAATTTTACTAATATCTGCGCTTTCTCCCTTTTTAAAGTATCTAGCAATCTACTTTCAAGTTTCAAGCTTTGGCATGTAACTACTCTAATTTAATCTATTTCAAAGTCCTAAGGTTATTAACTTATTTATAAGAAGATACAGTCTCTGTCAAGCAGCCCTTAATGTGTAAGAGTTGTAAGAGCTACTTTGCAGATAGCGTTGTATCAGGTTTTTTTAAAGACAAATATTCTTTGGTAAAGTAGATTAGAATAGGATTCTTAAGGTCTGTATTAAGCTTTTGTCTTTTTTATTAGTAATGTTTCTTTTGATTGACCTATGCAAACTTGGAAACCCCAACTTCATATTAACCCACTTCAACATAGGCGAGACATATTTTGAACCTTGTGCCTCTTCCAAGGAAGAGCAAGCATTTACCAATTCACCATGATGTAATCCCCATGGTCGGGAGTAAGCTACTTTAGAAGATAGATGATCAAAATTGCGCTGAACAGATCACTGTGGAAAGCTATTATATATCATATCAATTAAGGCGCCTGTGCAAAGTGGATTATATTGCACACATCCTGCATTGTGCAAGTTCTACAGTGTCACAGATTACTGAGTTATGGGGATTGACTTCATTATTCAAATCTGTGAAGGAGTTTCCTTACAACAGAGTGTGTAGCCAGCGAAGATATCCCTTGCTCTAGCCAAGGAAGAAACAATATAAGATTGAGTGCTGCCATGACTCTTTGCATTTCAATTTCACGTTCCACCACTTGCGTTCTTGCTGAATACTTCTTCTGCTATTGCAATAACACCAGTGCAGACTACTATTATGAAAATACTCACACAGATATAAGATGATAAACTCACACAAATATAAGATGACAATAATGCATTCATCTGCTAGAAATGGTTATCTATCCCCAAATGATCACAGTTGATCACAAATATCAAATAATTTGTAAAAATAAATTTGTTTATGAGTGTTTTGCTCCCAATAGAATAACCTGCAGCCAATACATTATTATATTTTGATATGCTTATATAGCCACAAGTGTTATAGTGTAAATATTCTGTTCAGAAGTATTTTGCTTCTGCTCTGATTGAAGAACATCCGTTTCTTGTTTTACTTTAAAAAGATGGATAGAATTTCAACAAACAAAATCTGCAGGGTTTCATGAATGATCCATGTAAGCATATAAACTTCAATTTAGTCCTGTAGTAGATTAAGATATAGCTCTGAAAGATCTTGTCTCTGAGAGTTTGACACCGAGAAGCTAATTGAAGCCGGTAAGAAAGTATGTTTGCCCATATTTTCCTGATGTAAAGTGTGAGTTTAGGGCTGGTTTGTAAATCTTGCTAAATATTTAGTAACATAAGGCATCATTCAGCAGGGTTTTATACCTACAGTATTTTTTCTTTGATTTTTGGGAGACGAGGCGATTGGATTTTGGAGTGACCATGTCTCAACATGTAGCAACTGTGATTCTCATTTTAGCATCTCATTTACTAAGGTTTATTACTGGTTCTTCTTTCATGATTACTGCATTATAACTTGTCATGTAATTTTCACATCAGTTCTGCAGAGAGACCTCGGTCCTCCCATTTGTCCCCCTTTATCTCAGGAATTGGATCAATCAGGATATGTTTGAGACCCCTATTCCATTAAAGCACTGTCCGTATTACAATTGTAGGGCGCGGCCTTAAATGAAAATAGTATGATTATGCTAATAGGAAAGGGGGTTCAACCCGAGGAAGCAATATTCTGTGAAAAGAGCTTGAATAGTTAATGCGTATATAATCTACTATTGTCTAAACTTGATGATTAGCTTGTTACCGTTTATAACCTTTCACTGTTTCTGCATGAATAAGTATTGGGCACCCCGATTCTGGCCTTTCAATAAGATTTCATATTCACGCTGTCTACTCTATCTTTCCCTCTTAAATAGTCACTATTATCTGTCAAACCCTGTTTTCGCTTTCCATTTTGGAAGTACGATTATGAGGCTCTCATCGAAGGTTGGTTGCAGTTGAGATGGATAGGCCTGCTCGATCTATTTCTCTGCACTCAAAAAAATAATATTTAATGTGTAATACCAGGGGTGCTAAAGGTTGTTGGTTCTTGACGATCAGCTCTGGTCCTGATCAGAGAGTTATCTCGACCGTAGTAATGCACTCTCTACTTAAATATCTTTTGATTTTTTTACCAATATATTGAGGAGAAATTTCAACGTTTCTGAGCTGCTTTTCACATTACGGATTATCTCACGTCTTATTTTTTCATTAGGAATCATTTCCTAATAATGAACCTTGCATTACAGTTTTGAAATGTTGATAAATATGTTTTTTTTTTTTAAATGATACAAAACTATATTATATTAATCAAAAGACTGCAGTGGAGGCTAGTAACAAAGTACATAGGGTTGTCCCATATATTTCATCATATAAAAACAGTTCTCTTGAATTACAAAAAGAAACTCACAACGTAAATGTTTCAGGTTGATATACACGTGGTCTACTTCACATAAACCCCTGATAGCCTAATAACACAGAAAAACATAAAACTTAATGATAATCATGGAGACTATTTGCTTCATCTTGACCATCATGTGTATGATGAGAGTTCTGTGTCTCAATTTCCATTGGATCCTTCAACTATTGGATTGTTTCATCTTCTTTGAAGATGACTTGGATTGTTTCATCTTCTTTGAACCTAACTTGGACAGAATTCTCTATAGCCCTGTTGTTTGAGGCAGTGGATGGAGTGTTCTTATGAAGATAGTGTATGGAGTGTTCTTTTTTTTTTTCCACAGAAGAATTCGTAATTTCATTAAGTAGATACAAAATTACATTCGTAGGTATATACTGACTATGAGAAAATAGCCAAGTATATATTGACTTGTAATGGAAGCACATCCATTACTGAAGTTTCAACAAAAGTACATCTTTGTCATATCGCCAATATCCTTCTTTTTCTTTTAGCCACATATTAAACAAAAATATATCACAGCCCATACACAAAATTGTAATCATGGATCAACTGATATGCAGTCTATTATACTGTCTGTACACATACAAATTTCATCAAGAAATTTTATACTTTGGATCTCTGATAAGCAGGTGCTCTCGTAGAGAAGTCCTTCATGAAAAGGCCTGTGATAGTAGTCAAAACTGCCTTCTGTTGACTGTTCATTTATATGCCATCGACCATATTCTAGCTGCGAGGCTTCTTTGGAAAGCCTATCAGCCAGTTGGTTCCTTTCCCTGTAAATATGAGAGAAAGATATAGAGTCAAATACAGTAATAATCCTCATAACTTCTTCAAGAATTGGCACAAGACGAAAGATGTGACATCTTTGAACCCTGTTCACCCAGTTGATGATTAGTAAGGAATCCCCAAAGACCTGTAATGTTTTGCACTCCTTTTCCACTGCAAATAAAAGCAAGAGTTTTAAGGCCATAATCTTAGAGTAATTATTTGAACCAGCTCCCAACCCAGCCTTGAGAAGAAAAAATGCCGAGTGGAAAAGTATAGACAACCACCCCCCCACATAATAACTGGTCTCCCGATGCAGCCCTGTCGAAGAAAGCCCGTGACTGATCCTTATCTATAATTTCCTCTTGTATCACCCGAAGATTTCCAACACCCACCCCTTCTCGTGGATTTGAAATGTTCAAAAATACCAAGGAAAGTAATTGCCACATGAGAGGGCGACTGGACCTCATCACAAAATATCGATGAGTTCTATGCCATCCAAATCCCCTAAGCAACAATGAAGGGGAAAGACTTGTTTTCCTGAGGAGCCCTCGCCAGAAGCCAATCTTTCAAGGTGTCCTCAAAGGATAAGCCTTGCCAAAGACCAAGGGAAGTGAGCAATTTGTTTGATTCTGCCCACACTGATAAGGAAAAAGGACATCTCATAAAAAGGTGGTCGACAGTCTCAGCCTGTTCTTTACAAAGCAAACACCAGCCCAAACCATTAAATTGTCGCTTCTGAAGATTGTCCCACATTGGAATTTTATTCTCCAAAATAGACCACACCAGAATTTCCCCTTTAGCAGGACATCGTTGTTTCCAAAGTTTCCTCCACCACCAAGTAACTTCCCGCTGAAAAAAATCAACACTCAACTGAACATATCCTGCTTTTGGGGTGTAAGCCCCTCCCGGGTCCCCATCCCAAAGGAGTTCATCTTCCCAATCCGTCAGACTAATATTCGCTCTCCTAAGTGCCTGAATGTACCTTTCCCAAAGTATACTGTATTCCCCCACTAGACCCAACATTCTCCCAATTTTCCATCCTTGACTCCAGAGATTTGTGGAGTTTGGGTCCCCGACTTGTGCCAAATAGAAGTAACCCCCTTGCTCCAGCGGGGAACGTAAATCTGCATTGAGTAAGTGCTCTCTAAAACATCCCGCCCAAGCGTCCAAACCAATCCTAAGTAAATGCCCAGACCCAACTCTCCAGGCTAAACCATTCCCCACCACCTCGAAAGCCTTAAGAATTGCCTTCCACATAACAAAAATTCCCTTCAAATTTAGAACAGGATTCCTGATCCACTCAAGTAATGAAAGAGGAGCCATATATTTCTGGATGACAACTTTAGTCCAGAGGCTTTGGGTAGTTATCAATCTCCACTAACATTTTGCTGCTAGTGCTTTAGAAAACAAGAAAATATTCTTGAGTCCCTAACCCCCGAGGGCTTTTGGTATCGAAATTTTCTCCCATCGAACCCAAGGCACCACCTATTTATCCTTAATTCCCCTCCAAAGATATGAGAAGGACATTTTTCTAGCTTTTTCCAGAATACCCTTTGGAATCCAAGAGAGGGACATCCAATAAACTGGGATAGCCTCGAATATTGACTTGATCAGTACTAATCTCCCAGCCCACGACAACCATTTGTAGCTCCACCCCTTTAGTCTTTTTTCTAATTTTGCTAAAAGCCGCATCCAGTCAGTCTTTTGGTAATCATTGGGTTTTAGATGAAAGCCAAGGTATTTCAAACCCTCATCCAACCCCTGAATTTGGTAAGGGAGCCGAGACAAAAAATGTTGTATGACTTCTACCTCGACCGAAGCAAGAAGTATACTAGATTTCTGATCATTTATCAACATACCAGTTGAGTTTTTAAACAATGAGAGCCCTTCAAATAAAATGCCAACTTCTCTCTTCGTACCATCACAAAAGATTAGGATATCATCAACAAAAAGTAAGTGTGTGATGTACATGCCATTGGAAATTTTTATACCTTTGAATCTACCAGAAATCTTTGCCCCTGCCAGAAATCTACCGAGCCCTTCCGCCACTAGAAGAAATAGTAAGGGTTACAAAGGGCAGCCCTGACGCAAACCTCTTTCAGCTTGAAAAAAAGAAGAGGCTGAACCATTGATGAGTATGGAAAAGGATACCGAGGGCATACATCCCATCACCCAATTGGTAAAATCCAAACCAAAACCAAGATGTATCATAAGCAGTCTTAAATACAGCCAGTTTACCCGATCGTAGGCTTTAGAAAGATCAATTTTCACCACAGCTCCCCTGAGTTTCTTCGTTTTTATGCTATGAAGACCTTCTTGGGCTATTCCAATAGCCTCATGAATTTTCCTACCTTCCAAAAACCCAAACTGTTCACTAGAGATATTTTTGGACAGAATAACCTTTAACCTTCTACTAATTACCTTTGAAATAATCTTATAAAGACAGTTGCATAACGAAATAAGTCGAAAATCGTCAAAAGAGAAGGGATTGTTTGACTTTGGAATGAGTGCAATGAACGTAGAGTTTATAGGGTTATGAATATAACCATTCACCCTTGATTCCTTGACCACCTTCAGAACATCAGGACCAATCAGATCAAAAAAACCCAAATAAAACTCAATAGGCCAGCCATCAGGCCCCGAGCTTTTCCCTTTTTGAAAAGAGTGAAGAACTTCCAGTAATTCCTTTTCAGAAACTGCTGCCATTAGTGTCCCATTGTCTGCCTCCTCCACAAAACGAGGGAATAACCGTGCTACCTGCACAATTTCTGCAATGGACGATCCCTCCTGGCCCTTGAATAATGCACTAAAGTGTTCAATACCCAACGAAGCTAATCCTTCAAAAGATGATACCACCTCACCAGCCCTATTCCTTAGCCCCTAGATAGTATTAGTCATTTTTCTACCTTTGGAAAAATCTTGAAAGAACTTGGTGTTCTCATCGCCACAAGAGAGCCAAATTGCACGACTCTTTAGTCTCCACATGGCTTCTTTTTCCTCCAGTAAAACCCTACATCTTTTCTCCAGGCCAAACAAAATTTCCTTATCAACAATAGTTAGAAACCCCTTCTCTTGTATCTCCGAGAGTGTTAATTCGATGTGTCTCAATTCTTGTTCATCCTTGAGCTTTTTCTCCCTATCCCAACTCATAGTAGCTTGTTTTAACCTTTTGTGATTCCCCACAAACTGAACAGCCGCAGGGATCTGGTTCTGATTAGAGATAGCAAACTACAAACCCCTTACTAAGGCTTGATAAGATGGATTTGAAATCCATCCTTCAAAGAATTTAAAAGGGCTCAGTAGTCTTCTGCTTCTTCCCCTTAGCTTCAACATAATCGGATTATGGTCAGATTCCCCCCCACAAGTAACCCACTGTCTGACCAATTCAAAGGATTCCAAAACCTCTTCTGACAACAAGAATCTGTCCAAACATTTTGCCAACCTACCATCACCAACCCTTCTATTACACCAAGTTGGAGTCAGTTTTTGGGGCTCAACGTCCACCAACCCTAGCTGGTCCAAGAGATTTTGAAAAAAAATGGTCAAAGAGTCTGGGGTAGCACGCGGTCCCCAAACCTCAGAAGCCCCTAAGGAGAAATTTAGATCCCCTCCAAGTATAATCTCCTTACCCCTAAACCAGGCGCAGTCAGCTATAGTATTCCAGTATCGTTGTCTATTTTGGTAAGGCCCATAAACATTGATGATAGTCACATTTCGACCCAACTCAGAGGAGAAAAAAGTCAGACCAAGCCCCGAGTCAAAACCCCAAACACTTTCCAAGTTACAAGACTTTTTAAGCCATCCTGTAGCCAACCCCCCAGAACGTCCCCTGGCATCCAACGCTGCAAACATCTAGCCTGGAAACAAAGTCTCAAGAGCCTTCACCACTGAATCACTAACCCCTAATGTTTCTTGTAGCAGAATAACATCTGGTGAATTCAATTCCACTAACCTCCACAAAGATGATTTTTTTTACGGGTTCGCCAACCCACGACAATTAAACGACAAGATTCTCATGAGGTAACTATCCCAAGGGCTTGCTTTGCTCTAAGCGCCCATTCGATTGAAGATTGCCGCCCCGAAGCCAAATCAATCCTGGCCCTATCTTGAGCCAAGAAGAGGTGCGATTTTCGACCCCTACCTTTACCAGAGAGAGAAATCCGAGGGAAAGTTCCCAGGCCACGCCCTTCCGAACCCAAAACAACGACCTCCAAATGTTCCCCCTTAACCACTGACCTATTTCGAGGATGATACATACCATGCTTTCGTCTGAAGAGGAGTCTGTAGAAGTTGAGGGGGTGGCAAGCTGGGACAGAAGGGAGGTAGTGTATACCTCGATTGAAGGAGAAGGGGAAGAAGGACAGGAGGAAGAACCCAGATAACTAGGAGTCGAAACCCCTTCAACCGACAAAGGAGGCGAACCAAGAATAGGCGGGTCCATAAGAGTCGAGGAGCCCCCCACTACCCAAGAGCTTGTAAAAGGCATAACCAAAGGAGAAAAAACCAACCCACTGGAAGCCAAGGGACAGGTAAGAGAAGCCAGACTCGCCACAGAGAGGCCCTTCAAACTTCGAGGAATAAGTGTGCCCGCATTATCCAAAACCCCATCCACAAACCCAACATCCGAAATTGAAAAAGGAACAGATAGAGGGACACCCAAAGAAGACATACCCAAGAAATC